>CAUYQV010023363.1:0-24237 GCA_963574575.1 Galagoides demidoff | reverse complement strand
TCCATCAAACTGATCAACACAGCCTTCATGTCATTTTCTCAGTTATAGTTTTAAAATATTCTGATTCTACTCTTAGAGAGTTTCACTTGTACCCCTGTAAGTGTTATAAGTATTTCACATGCTTAGAACATAAACTCATGTGTTAACGCTAAATACAAACAGCACTTTACCAATTTCCTATTTAATTTACAAGTAGATCTAGACATTAAAAGTGGCATCAAAGTCAAGTGCAGTGGCTCATGCCTATAATCCTAGCACTCTGGGAGGTCACAGTGGGTGGATTGCTTGAGCTCAGGAGTTTGAGAACAGCCTGAGCAAGAGTGAGATCCAGTCTCTAACAAAATTAGAAAAACTTGCTGAACATAGTGGTGTAAGCCTATAGTCCTAGCTACTTGGGAGGCTGAGGTAAAAGTATTGTTCAAAACCAAGGGTTTGAAGTTGCTGTGAGCTATGATGTCCCAGAATTCCACCAAGGACAACAGAATGATACTCCATCTCAAAAACTTAAAAAAAAAAAAAAAAGTGTTGCATCAAGATTCTACCTAACCGTAGAGTGGGCAATTTTGAGTACACAGTGGGGTCACACAGAGATTTAACCAACACTGATTCCCTGGCTCTGTATGTGAACAATCAATGCAAAGTCTCTGGGGGTAAAGTTTGGGTTTCTATAATTCTTAGAAGCTCCCTAGAGGGCTTAATTTGCTTTTAAAGTTAAGAATAGTTGGCATAGGGGTAAACTATGTAAAGTTTGTATAGTGTAGAAAGTCTTTAGCTCCATGACCAAATAAAATCTCTTGGTGATGAAATATTTCACAGTAGAAAGGATAGCCATTCTGAAACTCAAGAAAGGATGACTGAAAGTAGCTTTGAATGTTCCTTTTCCTCTAATGATTGAAAAATGTGGAAATGATGAGTGAAATGGTGAGGAAAAACGGGTAAACAGAGATATAATGACCTAGCATCCTCTTCCAAAGGAATAAGCCAGGTAGGAACGTAACAAATTTGTTAATTACATCTGATAACTCTTAGCTCTTTATTATTGTGAAGGTATGTAATTTGTTATTAGGAATAATCAATAATATTCCATTCCCCCCAAACTGTGGAAAGATCATATTATGCAAACCAGAGCACAAAAAAAAATCACATTCCAACTGCACAGGCTTGAAATCTTTATCAAATGACATCGAGCACTGAGGCAGCTATCTGATACCTCCTCGCTCCCACCAAATGGAAAGGTTATTTTGGGATTCTGTCTTTGTCTCTCATGCTGCAAACATAGTCACTCTCCTCAGTCTTCGTCCTCACATGCTACTTCCTTCATAAATAAAAGACAAATACATTCAAGGCTCCATAAAAAGTAATAATGACTAAGACCTTGATGTTCTTGAAAAACCCTGTACTCACTGTTCTAAGTAATGTTTATGATCAAAGTTCTTGTACAAACAGATATGGTTTCGAACAGGAAGCTTATAAATTTTTCTCATAATTGCTGTCAAAACTGCAGTGAAGTGTACTACAAGTTTCGATAACAAAGGATAAAGTCACAGTTCAAACTCTATATTTTGGAAATTCACGCTCCTCGTACTAGAAGCAGTGGCCTTAACCGTCTCCCCATCCTGCCAAATTTTTCACTTGCACTTATTATTTATGAAATCAGTGTCTGCACAATGTCAGGCAGACCTCTACTGATAAACTCTAATTAAGATTAAGACAAGCCTTTTGGAAAGGATCCCATCATTAGCAAACATGATAAACACAAAAATACTCCCTACTTGTCAACCAGGAGCAATTCAGTAACCTAACAGTATTATCTGTTGCTAGGTTACGGAGCTGACAAAGCTTCAATTATATTGTTCGACCATACCTATAGAGTTCTGTATAAGCAAAATGTATCCAGAATAAAAGCTTTTAACTTCGTCCATGCTATCTGCAACTCACGGCTCCTTACAATGGTAAAAATCAGGTTAATAATTACATAGCACGCTGAAAAATCTTCTCCCTGTGTTATGTCTATACATGTTTCTTTCTAATTTATCTGTGTGATTGATAGACGCTTGCTTTATAAAAATAAGGAAATGCAAGCAACGCGAAGCTCTAAACCTCTAGCATAACTACTCGGGCTCATCAAGATAGGGACTACGCTTAGCATAAAAATATATAGCAAATTGAAGCAATTAAATCACATTTAGATTTTGTATTACTCTGCCTCAATATACACAAGGATAAGGAGCCTCCAGCAAGTAAATAGGACTACTAGTGTGAAATTTTATTTTAAGAAACACACACGTACATACCACCCATCACCTAACAATATAAAAAGGAAATAGATGGTTTAAAATAATAATTTATTCTGATAGCTTTTCTAAGAACATTTTAAAAGTTGAAGTTAATAACTTTTACTACATTGCCTTAAGTCAAATCTCATTTCTCTTTTTTTAAACTCAAAACTTTCCCAGTGGGGAAAAAAATCACTTTTAAAAAGTTTCTAAAATACAGATATTTGATGGGGGGGGGGGAAGATAAAACAAATAAAAAAGCTACATGCATAAAAAGCCACAGTTATCTGTGAATCAGACTCTCAAGATTATTTTACCATGAGTGATTTCTGGTGGTTTTCCTAGAAATTTGGAGAAAATGTAATTCTGTGTAGCAACACCAGCATTTTTAAATAGCTCTTGCATAAAAATGTGTCGTATTGCATGCTAAATTGCTACAGCATTTTGATTTCTCAAGATAATTTTTTTTATATTAATAAACAGTCTATTTCCTTCACACATGACGCAAAAAGATGGTCAACTGAGAGCAAGGGTGTAGTTAATAAAGATTATGTATTGGGCCATGGAGTAAACCACGGTGTCTGGTAGGCACCTTCAACTAAAATTAAACCCATACACTGGGGGAATAAATGGTTCCTTTAACACACACACATACAAACACATGAAGACACACAGCCAGCCCAACCAACATTACATTTCTGGAGGTGAAGGAAAGGGGAATACTCCCTCACTTGGTCATTCACTTCTTTTCTTTCTACTAGCTCATGTGAAAATCTCACATGATACCTCCTTCTGAAGCTTATTTTTGCATAACTAGCAACCGATTGGTCAGAATAATTCCTTAAAAGCTCAATAATTGTCCCATTTCTACATCTCCTGTGGTGTCGCCCAGATCTCAGGGGCTAGACATGAACACAGCACACGTATCTCTACGTAGCCACATTGCTGAAGACACATTTTATAATGAATTCAAATCCAATACTGTTGAAATTCTTGACAGTGGAGTAGTGCAAGGAATAGAACTTATAAATTATGGGTGCCCCTTCTTTGAAAACCGCTTTGGAGGTTTCTTTGTGCCTTGGCAAATACAGTAGGAATATGAGGTATTGTGTGGATCCTCCTGCACTGCACCTGATAAAAGAATAAAGAGCTGTGACATATTCTTAAAACAATAGAGGAATTAAAGGGAAACAATGGGCCAGCTGCTTCATTAATACAATCAAAAGGGAGCCCGGCACAGAGGAGTCCAGATAATTAAGCACTACTTTTTAGCCCTCCTTTCTACAATAAAATTGCTTAAAAATGTATTAACTACTTCATAGTTGTTAGATAGATCTGTGCACTTGTTTATTTAGAGTTGATTAATGCCTTTTTTTCCGTATGCAGCAACACGCCCAGTCATAGTTTACAACAGTTTTTGAATAAAATAGAGCAAAATAATTGATAAAGATCTGCCCGCTACATAGCAATAAATCAAAGCATTTTGCAAAAGGTCTTTTCTGTTTTTAAATGATTTTTAACATTTTTCATTTGTACCATATAGGCGACACAGGGCGTTTGGGGGCATTCGACTCTCCGACACTGGCACTCCTGAAATCTTTTTATAGAACATCCTAGCAGTTCCTGGGAGAGAGGGTGGAATCAGACATGAACAGCAACTCTAGAGGAACTTTTGGTATTTGGGCCAAAGGAGAGGACAGAAGTTTTTAAACAAAATTCTTCTTTGCCCTTTCACGGTAGGAGGGGTGGATGAATGGCAACACCATTTGCCAAACACACTATTTATTCTTCATGAGCTTGATTATAGAAACGTGTTTTAGAAAGCTTCACATGCTGTATGTTAAAATACAATTTATAATTTGAGATATCGAGGCTTTCATCGCCAGCTCCTCTACAGGCAGCAGTTCCTCTGATGTCACTAGAACATTTAATTGCTTAAGAACTGGAAAATTGAGAACTGAATTCTTGTGCTGAATGTTGGCGTTGGATAAAAACCGCACTCTGGTTTTCACCCGAATGTTTTTAATTTAATGCTTATGTCAATTCAACTTTAAAATTACAAACTTTACTCAGCTTACATAGGGTTTATTCTATTCTGATGCTTTTATGACCTTACCTGAAAAACAGAGACAATGAGAATGGGCAAGGTGGGAGACAAATGAGTAGAGTTGTTTCATCATATTCTGAGATTAAGAGAAAATTGTGTTTTTACACATACATTATAGACAACTTAAAATGAATCCGATGGAGTCATATATCCAAAGATCTTTCTGTATTATATTATAGGTTGGAAGATTTGGAAATCTGATTCTGGCAATAAATCCCGGCTTCTGACTTCAGCAGTTAGTTCCCTATTAGCTCAGTAAGTTTTCCTTGAATACCAGGAAATAAAAGAATATTATAAACAGCCAGTAGGTGCAAGCAAAGATGACTGTTTTAGGAGTTACTATACATGATTCTTAATTTGAGTATTTTTTTTTAAGTCTACAAAACTTACTATGTTAGAGTGGAAAGTAAAGGTAAATAAACATGAACTGTTTATAGGCTATGAATGACGGTGTGACCCCTTCCAAGTACCCATCTTTGAACACATGAGGTTATTAACTGTGTCCTTATGGCAATGCCAAAAACTAATAAATGTCAGTAGTGCTATGTTGTACAAATACTAAATCACAGCACCATCTTGCAGAAAGAATTTTGGAAATGAGCTTAAAGTAACATCTGGGAATTATTTGTCGTTTCAAATATACATGTTAGTGTGAATTCGACAGATAATATACTGGTCTGATCAGGTGTCAGAAAAAAAGAACTATGAACACCCTCATTACCCGAAAGGAATCAGCTATGTGCCAAATAGGAAGTACTAGCATTTTATAGACAAGGAAATCAAAGGACCCTGGTTAAACCAGAGTGTTTCCTAAGCTCCCCTTCTCTTTCGGGGGCATCCCTGGCCCAAGTTTATAATGGATCCTCACTAGATCTTCTGCCTTCTAGCTAATCTATAGTACTCATTTTTTTTTTTCTATAAGAAAATACCTATTATAGAAATAATTTCCTTCCTTTTTAAAAAAGCACATGAAACCCAATCAGAAAAGTAAACATCTGGGCATAGTAGCTCATGCCTATAATCTCAGTGACACAGGAAGCTGAGATGGAGGGATTGCTTGAGGCCAGGAGTTCAAGGCCAGTCTGGGCAACATAGCAAGATTGTCTCTATAAAAAATAATAAATTACTCAAGAGTGGTGGCTTATGCACTGTAATACCAGCTACTCAGGAGGCTGAAGCAGGGGGATTGCTTCAGCCCAGGAGTTCAAGGCTGCAGCCAGCTATGATCAAGTCACCATACCCCAGCATGGGTGACAGAGTGTGACTAAGACCCTATCTCTTAAAAAAAAAAAAAGGAAGAAAAATGAACAGTGTCATTGTGGGCTGATCCAGATTTCTGCTTAAGAGTGTGCCCAGAGAGTTTTGCCCTATGACTAAAAAAGGCACTCAGAACTTTCTGGAAAACCTTCTGATCTCAAACTTCTGTTTGAGGCCCTGAGACTCAGACAACCTACCTTGGGTTTAGTCAAATTGATAAGCTGTTTTTATGGGATTTCAACTGGGAAAAATCCTGTTCACAGAGTCTTTCCAGCACTCCTGGAGTCTGGGTTCTGGTTGCTTCCCAGGAACTTGTGGTAGTGAACTGGGGTACCCCATCTGACTGTCTCCCTGATCCTCAGGATTTTAAATGACCAGCCAAGAGGTGACATTACACCCCAAAGGCGAGCTGTCAAAATTTCGCCTGCAGCTGATAAACTGATTGCAAAGCTGCTTAAGACTCTGCTTGTAAACAAAAGCATTTATCAACTAATAATTTGCAATAAACTGATGTAACTCCCAGCTGAGCCCCTAACTGTAATTGTCTTTACCATCTGCCTATTAAAATACCATTCTTCATTAGCAATCAGGAGCAGAAGGGAGGAAATCTCCACCAAAATACACAACTTGTAGGCTTATGAATAATCTGAGTGCATCCCATACTTTCATTATAACTTGTGCGTTGGGTATACTTAATTTTCATTCTTGCCTAGCCTGGGAATGCTCAGAAATTAGGTGGAAGGGAAAAGAAGAAAAAAGAGGAAGGGAAAAAAAAAAAAAAAGTAGAAGAAAAGAAACATCGTGCACGCCTGCTGCTCTGCAGAGGAATAAATTAGACAAGTTCATCGTAAGAGGCTGTTTTTAATTTCTTTCTTTCCTCCTTTCACTTCTCGGTGCAATATCCATTGCAGTATCCTGATGAAAAACCCCCAAGCACCAGGCTGGAAATGAACTTCTTTATTCCTTTGTCAGCTTGTCCATTTCTATTACACTCTTTGTTTTGCTTTAAAAAAAAAAAAATTCCAAAAGGCTCATTAAACTTCTCCAGGGAGTCAGATTAAAAGCACAGGCTCCTGTGGAGGGGTGTTACAGGGCTGGCAGGGCCTGGAAGGGTTGGATAGACCCACGGGTAGAAGTGCAAGGCAGCGGGCAGAACCCTGGGTTTGCGTTTTCCAGCTCCCCCCAGAGCAAGCTGGAAGTCTCCCGCCCAAAGGTGGGTTTCAACATCTCTAAATTCAAATGGTCCCAGACTCTGTTTCACGGAAGAAATCCTGCCTCCTATGGGTGGCCAGATGTAACCGTGCAAGAAAGAAACAGGGAAAACGGGTTAAATTCCTTTGCGTTTTGTTTCCTAAAAATCCTCCCTGAATAGCCAACATCACTGTATGTCTTCAGGAAGTTTATGAAGTTTTAAGTACAAGGAGTGACAATTCAGTGTGTGAATGCGGTCTAGAAAAAGGGCTACACACTTCATTGCTGAATGTCACTACGATTACCAGATAGTCAAGGGGAATACTGGAATTTTTCTTCACAAAAACCCCCCACTGTTTAAAATCCATAAACTGCCTTGATGTTAAAATTTTAAAACTGCATATATTATACTTCGTTTCCTGTCCTTTTGCTGCCCAGATGGTCTCTTCCTCATGCTATTCCCTTTTTTCTTAGAACCTGTTATCCCTCTAGAAAAGCTCAGTGATTCCCGTGAATTACTACGTCTTACAAATGAACAGTGACCAAGTCCTGTTATTAAGGTTTGAATTCTGGGGATAATAATTTGTGTCAGGTTTTCTTATTAGAACATATAATTTTAAATTAATGTTTGTGTTTTTTATTTCATTTTTCTAAGAGCTTTCCCATAGGTCATTACTTTTCTTTATACGCTACTGTTAAATATAACAGAACTAATAATTATCACCTTTCATAGGCACGGTGGAAACGACACTGAGGCACCAGTTTCTTACTGTGCCTGATCTGGAGAAGAAAGGAAATGAGGAATAAGGGGACTGATTTTCTGCATGGGTTATGGAGAACCTGAAAGGCAGGAAAAAACACACGGGACTATGTCCCTTGAATTTCAGGGGACATCAAATATTAGGACAAGGGCTTGAGACAGATTTTAAATAACACAAAAATCTTCAGAGATACCTATGTGTGAAGTATAATTCATTCTAGAGGTACTTCGTTTCCTTCTTATGCTACTTTTCTGGGCTAAAATTCTATGATTCTGGAAATTTTAAAATTAATGGGTAAGATATAGAATATGAGTAATTGTGTTATTGTATACTGGCTTATAATGTCTTTTAGAAAAATTAACAGAGAAAATATACAACATAATTTACATGATAAGTTAATGTTTAGTTTAAAGATGAGCAAGATCACATTTCTATGTTCAATAGTGGCTTCCAAATATACACAAAGAAATGGTGGTGAGGTGTTTTTATTTCATTAAAAAAATTTTGTGCAGAATGGATTATTGTCATGTCATTATTTAGGTAAACTAGAAGGCATTAATCTGTAGTTATCACTTCTATATCTAAAACTTTCATGATGGTCTATTCTAAAATATGGGAATTCAACTCATTCCTTATCCGAGAGGTTACTGGATCTCTACGCTAAGGTAAAATTTATAATTATACGATGGTTGAAAATAAAATACTTTCATATGAAATACTGTATATTTATAGTATACTGATGCTATGTTACTTTTATTATTTATGTTACTATTATATTTTTCGTGATACATTCTATGTATTGATGTGTGTTACACCTAGTCTCAATTTCAAATGACAGTAGTTTGGTAAGAAAATGGTTTCGAACAAGTATCAACCAGCAGATGGCGCTCGGTGCATTCTACGAAGCCAGCCAGAAGAAAAGAAAATAGGGGCTTTATTTATTTAATTCTATTCTTCCTTAAACGTGAAGTTGCTACACCACGCTTTATAATCCCCCAAAGATTTATGTTAATTGACTAAACAACTTTGTGGTAATTTACAGACTATCCTCCAAAGCTCATCTACATGGCACCGCATTCAACACACGCACCCATGTCAAGATAACAAAGCATAAAGATGTAACTTTTCCCCCCTGAAACAGGAAAAGAACAGAAGCCTGGGTTCCTGAAGGATAACATAAACTCACCCAGTGAGGAGAGCTAAGTTTACTTCTTGAAATAAGAATTACCATTTCTTTATTGTAGCACCTTGCCTTCTTAAATGAAGAATGCAAAAATCATATTTTTGAATGTGTTAGAATCTGCATCATAGAATTTTAAAATCTCTTGTAATAAACCTCATTGAACAGATATTTGATGATAACTGAGACCACATATGCTGCCTCTGAATTTTATGGGGAAGAACATGTTGGCACTGAGGAAGGAATAACAACAGGATTGAATGGTTAAGATTAGTCTACATGTAAAGCTCATGAAACCCTTTACAAAGTCTATTTGGTCTTATTTCTTTTTCTTCCCCTTTCCCCCTGCCTGCTTTCTTCTCCAAGAAGATGAAAACTTTGCTTTGAATTTTAATGTTTTTTCAGTCATCATTAGTTGTTCACAAACTAGCAGTATTTCATTCCCTCTAATGACATCAATTAAAGAGTGTGAGGATTTTTACTTGAGCACCTACACTCACCTTCTCCCATGTCTATCACTGGTCATGAACTGAGTGATTCTCCCATTGAATTAAAATAGGCCTTGCGTATGACCAAGGTAACCAAACTCTCACTATATTCCCAGCCCTTGTCATTCTTACGTGGAAGTTTTGATCATAGTCTCAACTGGATGGCTGCTTAACAGGAGTCTTGACCCTTAACCTTGCAATTGTTGAATTTCTAGGCCACGTCTTAGTACATCGAGTGGAAAGTGGTCTGGAATGGCTCCGTGGGGATGTGTATAATATGCATCCTGTTGTATCCCACCATCATTTGTGAGGCCTACTTAAGGCATGTTTTTAGAATTTGCACAATATAGCTGCTTATGTTTTTAGAATTTGTACAATATAGTTGCTAAGTAATCTTATTACCATTTAAGAGCATTAGCATATCACAAATTATATTAACAATAGTAAGACAAGGGACATTAAAAACAGGTGCTCAGTCAACATAATAGCATATCGTATAATTTCAAAGGGAAAAAATGGGACTCCAAGTCATCGTGACTCCACAAACAGAAAAAGGGAGTCCTGGCTCTGCCCTGTGCTTTGAAAATCCGTCTTTCAAGGTCGGCCCTTCACAGTCGAGTTAGGAAGGGCAGCGTGGAAGGCAGGGTGGCCTTCTGCCAAGGCTGTTGCAGATGAGTGGGTGATCTTATGGGAATGAACTGCAAAATCTCAAATTTTTGCTCCTGTGATGATAAAACCAGAGCCAGATAATTTTTCTAAGACTTGTAAGGCCTTCTGTTACACTTTATTGTGCAGTTTGGAATGATAAATTTTGCTAGGCATTAATTTGCACAAAAGGGTCAATGCTATGTTTAAGAGTATACCAATTGTTTCCAGAACTATTTTAGAAGAGTATATATGTTGTCTGTATCCCAAAATAGGTACAAACATCCTGAGATTGGTATCATTTAGCTATAGAAAATTGTGCTGTTATCCCAACATTTAAGAATAATGAGGCGAGGAAATCGCATTTAGAGTTGCAGGGATCTTTTTTAGTTGGACTGTGTTATGACTGGATTCAGGAAAATAGGTTCATGTTTTATGCCACATTTTGTCAGTCGCCTCTAAGTGTGAGTCTCAAGTGAAATAGAAGGAGAACAAGGAGAAGACAGTGGTATCCTCTTCTTAGGATACCAGGGTGAGTCTAAAATCCAGGGCATGGGGAAGTGTGAGAGGGAAGAATGTTATACTCAGGAATGCAGTTGATCAAGTTCATCAGAAACACTGACTTGGATGGTGTTAGGATGGTTATGTGTCAACATATTTGTCTTCATTTACTGATGCCCAGGTCACAAATTACTTCACACTTGAGCATGGCCTCTACATCCCATGAAGGCCAGCGGTGAGCAAAGCAGGAAGAGGGAAGGGCATCTAGATGCCATCTGTGGAGGGAAGAGAAGATGGCGCTGCACTGAGACTCTCTGAGCGGGTGGTATTCTATGTTCCCCACAGCTCCCTACGTCTGTGTAAGCTGGGTCTTCCCCACTGTGAGTGGGTTTGTTTGGATTTTTTTACATTTGCTCCTCTGATAGCTTGATGTTTGTTTTGGCAAATAGTTCTTCTAGGGTGCTCGACTATTGCACTTTCTAAAGCTTTTTGGTTTAATGACCTAGAGTAGCCAGAGTATTACTAAGGAGAATGGAAGAGTCAATTTACCACGTAAATAACAAAATGTCCTCTCAAGTTTGGTTATGAGTTGAAAGCAGAACTGAAATTTTAGGCTATTGTGTAATATTACTTAAACACTTATGGTGAAATCTCATTCATAATAATGGGAAGATCCTTAGTCATGAGCTGCCATTTTAACAGAATTTAGCAATAGAATAGAAATAAATGTTTAGGCAAAAACTCACATAGCTCTAGTTTGTGTTCTTGAGACCAAAACCTTCTTCTTTTTTTTAAGTGTTTGTAAATTTGAATACCCCCACTCTCTATCATTCTCATGGCTCCTCTCTCTGGCTGTCTTACAGAGTATTGTGCTGAAGAGTTAATTCCAAATCCTCAGGAAAGCTGTTATAATCACTTGTGAGGGAAACTCTCCTCCTGGCACCTAGGAGATGCTAAGGGAAATGTTTTGGAATTCTGCAAATCCTTGCTGTAATTAATTATTTCCTATATTTTCATAGTCTGCTCTCTTAGTACTGTTTACTAGATCAAAGATAGTTACAAGATGAGTCTGCTATCCATTCCACCTATAGCCTAGTAAAAGTCAAAGTATAAATAAAAAGGCAAATTGAAAATGAAGGTATCATTTTGGGGGGATAAAAGTGAATCAACTTTTAACGCATTTGTCTTTACACAGGTACGGAATGTACAGAAGATTATCTTTCTTTAAATCATCGTTAAAATGGAAGTGGAAGAAGGGAGATATATTGCTGAGGTTACGACTTGTTTTTTTCTCTGTACACAAAGGATCCACCAGAATGACCTTGTTGATGCATTCGGAATAGCCAAAAAATTAGGGAGTGGAAGATTGCTGAGGAAGGAACTGGAAAAGTCAAGACAGGATATAATTAAGGCTTGAAAGGATTTCAGAAGACATTGGGTCAAGCTAAGGACAAACTGTGGTAATGTTTTATAAGCAGTGATAAGAAGAAAGACATGCAAAGAAGATATAGCATAAAAATAAAAGTTCAAGATCAAGGCTTGTTATATGGTGTAGCATAAAAACAAAAGTTCAAGATCAAGGCTTGTATATTGGTTCTTTGGGCACCAATGAAGTTCAGACACAAGTAAAATAGAGTGGGTTCACCTCCCATCCTCTCTTTTCTCCCCATCCCTCCCCCCAAAAAAAAAATCAGAGGAGAGGGAAGGCTAGGAGAGGTAAAAAAGACAAAATTCTTACTCTAGAGAACATTTATCTGAATCTTTGAAGTATCCCATAATAGGAAGTCACACGGGGCCAGGATATGTCCCACAAAGCCAAGAAGAGACTCACAAGAATCAGAGCCTGAATCAAAGGCAAAGCCTGGCTCAAATTAACTCATGATAGAGCCTAATTTCATCTCTAGTAGCTCGAGGGGCTAAATCTAGTTCAGCTTCAATGCAAGAGATCTGCTTTTATTGTAATATAAATTTGATACAATAGGTACATCATAAATGATCATGGCTCCTTCATAGTTGAATATGTTTCTTGGAGGATAGAAAGTATAACAATACAAAAATTCACCCAGAACATGAAAATCCTGATAGGTGGTAAAAAATTCTTGCAGAAATATGAGCTTCTTTTTCTTCTTCATCTTCTTTTTTTTTTTTTTTTAAACTTCAAACCTTCCAAATAGCAGACATTAAAACAAGACAGGAACTTCTTACAAATCTTTAGGCATATTTTTATCTGACTCGTTTGACTGTTTCTTATAAGACTACAAATATTTATGCTAATAGAAACCATGGAGGACTTCTGGATCTGTTAGAGATGAGGCAAACCAAACTCCCAAGGAGTTATGTGATGTGCCAAAGGTCACATAGCCGTATGTGTACATAAGTGTGTGTGTGTTTTCATATACCAGTAACTTGTCTTCCAGTGCAGACCTGCTGTGGGATTGACTTGTAGTCAATGACTTTTAACTGTGGAAGACTGAATAGCATTTGTTAAACCCTTACTATGCCACCTAATTTTTTTCCAAACAATTTTATAAGGTTGGTGGGTTTTTTTTTATCATATCATTTATAATAAAGAGAGAGACAAATCATTTAAATATTTAGAGATTCTAAATTGTGGGACTAGAACCCAAGTCTGACCAATCCAAAACTCTCTGTTATGCAACTTCTCAACTGGCAAAAGATAACAAAATCAAGCCAGCAGTCTAACAGGCACAGAAAACTCTTAGAATTGTCAACTTTCATCTGTATCCATCGGAGAGACAGCCTTCATGATGGGGGTGTCATACAAACGGGTGGCATGGATATAACATCACTCTTTCAGATGGTTCCTAATGATATTGTAATGGAGGGAATAAGGTCATCTCAATGAAGTAATAAATAAATGGTTCTGTGCTTTCTAAAGATATTTATATATTTCTCAGCTTGAGACAACAGAGGACTACCGGGCAGGAGTCTGATGTATCCACTCCTAAGGGATAACGTAGTTATGGTACTCAGAACATGTTATTGTTTCAGTAGGTTTTTAAAATCAGTCAATTGTATGACCCTGGGAGTATCTAGATAAAATATGTGTTAAAATAGATTCTCTGGCTTCATGAATGAAATGGAACTCATTGGCAAAAATATCTAAGAAAAACATTATGCTGCCTACTTTTGAGAAGCAGTTCTTCATAACTAGTTCAAAAATCTATTCTGCTTTCTACTTTCCCAGGATCTTGTTTTGTTGATGTTGTTATTATTGTATTTTTTTGATAATACACATGGATTTAAAGGTAAAGTTTCTAGAAATGGGAACAGAAGATAAATGTATGAATCTTTGAATACAGTACAAATGAACTTCACCTTTAAGAAGAGAGAGAGGGAAAAAGAAGGAGAGAGAACGTGTGTGTTCACTCATTAAGGTAAGTTTTCCCTCAGTATGTGACGTTTGCAATTACGTATTTAACTGGAGATGCTTGCGATAAGGTAAATCAAAACTGTTTTCATCCTTTAATTATAAGACCTGCTAAAGTAATAAATATCAGCCTCTCCTTTCCCAGTTCTGTGTACATTTTTGCAGGGGGAAAATAAAAAGGTTTTTTTCAACCAGTAAGATTTTGGAAAGAAATTGGAACCCTTGAATGATTTTGGAAATTAAATCATTATTAAAATAGCAACAGAAGCTTGGCTGTTGCAAGTTTAAGATATCAAAAAAGCATTTGAACTGCTAGTCTCTCTTAGTCTCTCATCTGGCAGCCAAAAAAAATTTTTTTTATATTCCCCGATTGTCTATTTTTCCCCAGTGAAAGTTATTACATTCCTTTACCCATTTTTTAATCAAAACCATTTCCAACTTATTTCAGTCTGTCACAATAATATTTTCATACGAGGAGTGTTGTAACCTAATTCCTTCATTTGAATAATACATTCGTTTTTAATTACTGCAACTTGATCTCAGATTATTCAAATAACTGTTTCATTTTTTATGCTTACCCTGACCCCAGTGTATTTATAGGCTTTTATCCTTACCTGATACCAGTGTAATGTAATTATAGATTGTATTTTAATCATCTACTATATTCTAGTGAGTATGTTTAAATCGCTCCAATCCGGAGCCTTTTATTTCTATGCCTTTTAAAATTCTACAATGGCATTCTCTTTGCATAAAAGCAATATTTTTGTAGTTTACAACAATGAATGAGTATTTTGCATGCATTGCTGACTACAGTTCTCATTTAATAATTTTAAAGTCACTATACAGGACGGTCTGTAAAATCAAACTGTGCTTTGTATAGTACATCATTTGAAATCTTTACACCTGTTTGTTTTCAGCTCTGCACTCCCCACCTCTCCATCTCTGCTGTTTTAAAACCACAGCTAGGCTTTGGGCTCATGATCAGCGTAGAGGACAAGTTTCATTGGTGGTGAAATAGACTTGTCTACTATGAATTATTTTATGAGTATTTTTACTATCAATCATTTGATTATTGCTTGACTATTTTCCAAACTATAACCCCACCCAGACTCAATATTACTGCCCTCGTTGGTATCTGAGGATCTTGGCAGGATGGCTGATTTCAGCAACAAATTTAACAGTGAGTCAGGAATTTTGGTCTGAGAAGATGGCCGACCATATTGCCAAACTGTAAAGATCTAGTATTCATCTTATGGTCAGATTTATAGGCCTGAGAAATAGATTTTCTGGATGAGTCTGATTATCTTCTCAAAATCTTGAAATCATTTTAGAATCCTTATTGTCCTTACTTTTACAGTCAATCACTCCACTGATGCTGTTTCGGTACAGACCCCATCATCTCTTCACATCAAGGTATAATCTCCTTACCTTCTGTCTTGTATTTTTCCAATCAGTTCTTCACACTTAGGCAAGAAAGCGTGGTTAAGGCACAGTCTGACCCTGTTTACCAGTAAGTAAGATCTTTGAGTGGGTCTCTACCACCTCCAGGAGGGAACTCAAGCTACGTATCAGATCCTGGAAGTGAAACATTCTCTTGGCTATTACTTTTGATGATGAGGAACCAAGCTGATCTAAACAGACAGCATATAATTGTCTGTAGAAACAAAATCTGTGAGTGGAGCACATATGAGTGAGAGGTTATACGCTTTGACTTCTGATATTAATAGTTAAGGAAAAATAGGACTTTCCGTACATCACTCATGGTTATGACCGCAGAACAAGTCTCCAAGTTTCTACCTATGGCTTAGATCTCCTCTTTGTCCCTTCATGTTCCACACTTTATCTTTAATCTCTTCTTTTCTTCAAAATAGATAAAAATCATGACGATAAATAGAACATTGAAACCACCACCAGAGTACAGTAACTACTGACTACTTTCACTTCCAGTTCAACCTGTGATATTTTGGCTACCTTTTTACTTATTGTCAAGCAAATTGCATGGGGCCTCTTGAAAATCGATGTCTAGAAATACCAGCGACAAAATATTAAAATGTAAACAAGAGGACAGAAGTATTTGCCAAAAATAGCAGAAACAAGAGGCCGCTTGGCATGCCATTTTCCCCTATTTTCAAACCTATCTGCGGAATAAAGAGTATATTAACGGCTAGAAATAACTCAGAGAACCTTGAAAATACATTAGGAGAGCAACATGCCTTCAAACGTTAAATAAGATAATGGCATGAAATAGGGATTTTAGGACAAACTGCCTGATAACCCTCAAAAATGAATCGTGCTGCTTTTTTCAACCTCCGTGGAGAAACACGTGTCTCCCTTTGGGTTTCTTCGACCATTTGGTGCAACATTCACTTTGGCTCTATTAATACAAGCTTCATTAGAGAAGTAAAATGCAATTGTCTCCAGAGATCAAAGGACAATCCATTAAATAAAGCAACTGGAACTCTAGAATGAAATAATATGAAAAGTTAAAATTTTACGGTGAATCAAAATGTAAATCGTCCTGGCAGACTGTGGCTAAATGCAGAACTGAAGATTAGCTTTATTAAGGGGAAATTGACGGTGGCTTGAATGATGTGAAAAAAATATTCAAAGATATATGAATTCTAAACAATTCATTTTTAGGCACTGGATTAAAACTAGCATTAGTACTATTTTAGTACATTTAAAAGCGTTGGCGATTAGCTGTGTGATTACTAAGAAATATAGAACCGAAAAAAAAAAAAAAACCCAGCTACTGTGATTTTTACAGCAAAGTTCATATTCAATGATTGAGAGATTTGAAGGGATGGTTCAATGTTAAAATAAAAACAAAATTAAGCCTGTTATAAACTGTGGTCAGTGGTCAAAGAGAGCGACACTTTGTATACTGATTATGTGGTCCTGAAATCTGTAAGAAATTTGCCCTTAAATGAAACATAGAAAGAACTTAATGCTAACTGTTTCAAATCCAAGGTCATTATGAATTCTGAGAGCTAGAGCTCATGTTTGCCTGAAGGAAAGGGAGGGAGGTGGGGACAGGTAAATCAAACTTCTTTGCACACTAGGGGTTCTGAATTTGACTTCTTTTCAAATGCTTATCAAATGCTTGGTGTTTTTTTTTTCTTCTAAATGGAAATGACAGATTTTAAAACACCTCACTGTGTATTTCAGTGCATTACATCACTTAAGTCATTTACAAAATTGTATAAAATTACCCTGAAATCGCATCAAGCACAGCAATGAACCATGAAACTAAAAGAAAAAAAAAATTGTGAAAAAACACATTTCACTTTGCAGGGAAAATAGAACAGAGTCAGGAGTCTAAGAATGAAATTGCTATTCTTTTTCACGTTTTGAACACAATCTAACTTAATGCAATGTTCTCAGAATCCACGAGTCTTTTTTTTTTTTCTAAAAAGAAAACACCGAGGGCTTAAAACAAAACAAAACAAAAACCTATTGATGCAGTAACTTATTGCAAATAAATAAATAAATAACTAAAACAAAAACAAAACCCAGAAGTGAAAAGTAATAAGCAAGGATAACAGAAAATGAATATCTATTAACATTCTAAGAAAAGTAGAAATTATCTGTGAAAATCCTGCGTGCTTGTATTAAATACCATTTTTGAAAATTTTGAGCAAGATTGTTTGATTTTGAATATTTTCAAATGAACATATGTGTGCATGTACTGCTTATATTTTCTAAATCTTCAAAATATTTTCACAAAATTCAGACTTTCCTCATCATAAATAATTTTAATGTTGATCTAGCTTTATCACCAACAGCCTAGAAATTTAAGTCTGGCTCCTGTAGCAGAAGGCAGTGAATTGTACCTCTGTCTGTGCCCTACATCTCATAATTATAGCTCTAGAGGATCAAAGAGAGTCCTGGATATTCACCAATTAATCTTAAAAGGGCTGAAAAGAAGACAATCGGCGGAAAATTTAGTCAATAAAATATCCTACTCAAGTTTCAGTACCCTCCCATTTCCAGACCCTGAAAGTAATTAGTTTACTCTTCAGCTTCTGGGAAGGGCAGATTTTCTGCATTAATAGAAGCTTTTCTTCCATGCTAATCGGCTGCTGGGTAAGTCACCCCCCCCCCCCTTGTTCTTTAGTTATGATGTTTACAACCACTTTCTTTTGGACAGAAAAAATAACTTCCAAACCCTTAGTAAACCACCAGGCCCACTTAGTGATTTTATACCATTTTTCAGGCTACCCAAGAGAATCATCCTGATATAATGCAAAGAGTGGCGTGTTTTAAATCAGACAAATCTGGGTGAGGAACTCAGCTGTGACTATTCAGCATCTGCATGACCTTGGATGGTTTCCTTAATTCTTCTGAGACACAGTTTCCTCATCTGGACAATGGGAGTTCTGCTGTCTACTCACAGAGGATTGTTGCACCTGTCCTAGGAGATCACTTCCTAGGAAGGACACAGCACAGAGTTGAGCACGGAACAGGTGCTTCAGAAATGTTAGCTCTGCTGCCATCTCATATACCATTCCCTAGAAGCTATAACTAGGGCAGACTGTACAATATCACCTGCTTGAGGTACAGTCCCAGAAGGCATTGGCCTTAGAAAGCACATTCCGTTTGCGACTGTTGTTGCCCTCGGCTCCTTTTGGGGAGTGATTTATATCACTGATTTCAGACTGCTATTCTGGAAGAAGAGTGGCCCTGGTTAGCTTTCAGACCTCTCCTGTCTGCTGCATTTTTGGAATAAATATGTGCTTGCTAATACCCTGTATGTGAAGAATCCAAAAAAGAGATATTGGCTTTAAAACACCTGGATTCTTGGGATTTACATAATTTTATAATTCCACAGAGTCCTAAATTACCAGAATTTTGTTTTGTTTTGATTTTCGGATCACAGCTTGGCTTTTAAAAGTTGGATAGAGAAAGGGAAATTATATATAAAAAAGGAAAAGGCTGGACGTGGTGGCTTACGCCTGTAATCCCTGCACTCTGGGAGGCCAAGGCCGGTGAATTGCTTGAGCTCGCCTGGTCAAGACCAGGCTGAGCAAGAGTGAGATCCTGCCTTTACTAAAAATAGAAAAAAAAAAAAAAAAGAAAGAAAAAAACTGAGGCAAGAGGATCACTTGAGCTCAAGAGTTGGAGGTTTCTATGAGCTATGACACCACAGCACTCTACCTAGGGTGACAGTTTGAAACTCTGTCTCAAAAACAAAATAAAATTAATAAATATATAAAATAAAAAATAAAGTCATTAGGATTCATGTGATATTTTTGGATTTTTTTCCTATAGTATATATTTTCTATAAATGTGTGTATTTATTACATGTAATTCACATTTATTATGGAACTTAAAAAAAATCTGTTGTTGTAATACATACATTAACATGACAAATGCGAGGTATCCTAATAAAGATCTTCTAAACTTTACCAGTGTGGCTAAATAGGAAATGTTAACCTAAGGTTAAAGATTATATCATTTGTTATCAGTATTGTGCCATTGAGTCTGAATTTGTTTATATCCAAAATCTGGTTAAGTGTTTAATTTAAAAATTTCTGACGCAATCGTGAAAGGATGCATGTGTGTTTGTGTGTGTCTGTTTTATGTGCGTATATGTGTATGTATGACATAGTTTGGGGCATTAATTTTGCAAATAAAAACTATAAATGTGCAAAAATATTTATATGAACGAGGCTTCTGGATAGATATTCCATTTCTAATAGTCAAACTTGATGCACATACTGGTCCCTTGGCATGCCCAGCTCAGAGCCATCTGTTATGTTGGCTCTGTGCCCACTCACAAGGAGTTATGCCAGTTTAACATGATATAGGTGACACCAAAATGAAGGTTTGAGAGGATAGATAGTGGAGTGAGCTATGAACCTTCCTGTAATCAGGACCCTTGGTGGCTGTCTCTATTGGAGCAGAGGATTTGTGTTAGTTAACTCTGTAGTCGCTGTGTTACCAAAGACTTCATTCAAAAAATTAAAAAAAAAAAATCTGTGTGCTGTCTGTCACTTTATCAGAGTATTAAAAATTTTACCAAAGTGAGGACCGTTAAATACTGTCACCTAAGACCTTGCACCATCTTGGAACACGTATCATCAGTACACATATTCTAGAGTAGGTTAAGAACACACAGGGAGTATATTGATTTTCAAAGGGACTTTTAAAGGATTATGCATTAACACATTAACATATATACTACATATATTTCTATGGAAAGGAGTAAGCACTGAAAGAATCCACTACTTAAATTTTTGTTCAAAGAGTTTCTGAAATGCTTTTCTTATACTACATCTGTCAATTTCACTGCATTTATGTGCTTCAGTCTTTATACTAATGTATTGAATTTCTACTCTATTTCTGAGCATCCAAAAATAAAGCATATATATACTTGATCCATTGTTTTTCTCTCTATCTTCCTATAACTTTTTTTTTAAGAGACAGAGTTTCACTTTATCGCCCTTGGTAGAGTGCTGTGGCATCACAGCTCACAGCAACTTCCAACTCCAGCTTAGGTGATTCTCTTGCCTCAGCCTCCTAAGTAGCTGGGACTATAGGCACCTGGCTATTTTTTTCTTGCAGTTTCTTTTTTTTTTTCTTGCAGTTTCTATATCCACAATGCCTGGCTATTTTTTTCTTGCAGTTTGGCGAGGGCTGGGCCTGAACCCACCACTCTCGGTATATGGGGCTGGTGCTCTACCCACTGAGCCACAGGTGCCACCCTTCCTATAACTTTTTATAACATGTCCATCCTGTTAAAATTCATTAGGAAGCATTCCTTTGCCATGTGGGTGTTTTTTTATTTAAATATGTTTTTCAGGGGTGAAGCACTACTCAGAAGTTTGTGAAGGAAATCAAAGGAATAGACATTGTATATCAACCAATGCATCAAGTCATTTTGAGTCCAAAGAGGCCTCAGCCATGCAAAAGTGAAAACAACCACCCCAATATTATTAGAGCTCCATGAGATTTTCCTTGGCCCCTTTATAGTTAAATGTATGGTCTACATATTTATAAAAACAGCAGTAATTGAGGCAGATGAGAAAAACTTTCAGAGCACAGTCTGATTGACTTTCTCTATTCCTGATTTTGTAATTTATGGGCTAGTATTACCTGGTCAGATGAGGTAGCACAAAGCGTAAGGTTGCAAGTCAGAGATAATTTTCATCATTAATTTGTTCAGCCTCTTACTCAATCTATATTCACGGAACACTTGCTAGTCAAGGAAATGTGACGCACAAAGGGTAAAAATAGACAATTCCCTCAAACTGCTCACTCTGTACTCACAAAAGAGGGGCCTTGTGACACTGGCCTTTCATCCCATTGGACCTATTTGCCGAGATGACAATGTATCTCTAGGATGAAAACACGAGGCCTATAGCAACCTGTCCCCAAACACTGAGATAATAGGACACAACTAAATGTGTGTCAGGGTCATACACGTGTCTTATGTATTTTATTATAATTTGGTCATTTTTCAGCTATGTTAGTTGATTTCTCTGATATCTCCTTCTTCCTAGGGTGATTCCAAGGATAGTATAGCACAAATAAAATGCTTAGCACAGAAAAAGGACTCAAAAATATTAGTTCAAGCTGGGCATGGTGACTTTCTCCTGTAATCCTAGCACTTTGGGAGGTTGAAGCAGGTGGACTGCTTGAGCTCAGGAGTTCAATTCCAGCCCCAGCAAGAATGAGACCCCATTTCTACTAAAAAAATAGAAAAAATAGCTAGGCATGGTGGCAGGAGCTTATAGTTCCAGCTGGGAGGAATTCCCACAGAGGAGTTCCAACTGGGAGGTTGAGGCAAGAGTATATCTTAAGACTAAGAGTTTAAGGTTGCTTTGAGCTATGACACCTGGAAAATCTACCCAGGGTGACAGAGTGAGACTCCAAAAAAAAACAATAACAAAAAAGTTCCTTGACACTACCTTGATTTACCTTAAACATCAAGGTAGTGTGATTCAGCCATAAACAATACATCCCATTACTTGCTTTTGGTTTTGCTTGATGACTATCCCCTATTTGAAAATGTGATCTGAAATACTACAACCTTTCAAAAGTGGGTTAATTGTTCAAATGTATCTTCTTGTTATCTTCTCCCTAAAGAAGTCCTGGTTTCAAAAAAAAAAAAAAAGTCCTGGTTTCCTGCTTAAAAGCTACACAAGTTAAGCTTCAGGTGTGTGCATGAGGACTGAGCCTGTTTTAAGTGAATCACGGGTGAAGGAATACCCAGCAGTACTGAAACACCACACAGCTCTGCATTCTTTCTAATTTCTTTAAATATAGGGTATTCATAAAGTTCATGTGCAATTTACTAGAGTAGATTATTTTAAATTGCACATGAACTTTAAGTCCACCCTATATACATGCTGCATGAGACCTACATGTGAATTCTTCTCTCACTGTGCTCCAGGCCCCTTGGCCAACTGGGCCTTGACACATGCTGTTCCCTCTACTTGCCCTCTGATACTCTCTCCACATTGCAAGTCCCTCTTATCCATCAGGGAAGCCTTCCTTGAGTTCCCATGTAGGTCAGATTCCATTCTTTAACATTCTAACTCTTTCCATATATGCCCTGAACTCTCCCAGGATAATTTCCACTCATTGGCTGACCTTTCAATTCAGCCAATTTAGTGTCTCACCTCCCAGAGCTGCGAAAATCAAGTCTTCCCTGTTTTGTTCACTGTCATCGCCTTAAAAGCTATCAGAATGGCCAGCACATGTAAGCAAACAATAAATATTTGTTAAATGAAGGGATATCATTATCCCTGGCACCGGTCAGGAACACTAAGGAGGCCTCCTCTTGCATGCACCAATAAGCATGGTATGAGGGGAGAGAGGGTCACGGTGAATGAAAAGAATTCATGGCTGAATTCATTCATGCATAAATGCATTCATCATCTTACCATTCCTACTAGGATTACAGTTCAAGATATTAATAAAGTCAAGTTCCTTGACACCAACAAGTTATTATCCACTTGGGTAAAAAAACACACATGTGCGCACACACACACATACACACACACATTCACACATGTAGTTATCAAGGGACAATTCACGTGTTAAGCTGAATCATACAACATCACTCATTACAGGAGTTTAGGGCAGGAGAAAATCATTAAGTCTACAGGAGGCAGAAGCCTTAGGAAAAGAGATGGGATTAGAGCTGGCTCATAAAGAATGTGTGAGGCTGAGATTGTGGACAGGAGTCTTGCCCTAGGGAAAGAACCCAGGTCTGCTGGCACTGTGCTTCCGTTTGGCCATGATAGCAAAGTCAAGAAAACTGGTTTCTTTTTCAGTTTACAGTATGTGACATGGTGAATGTGGGAAACCCATCTGCTTTCTCTGGGCCTTGACTTTTTCATCTTTAAAATTAAAAGGCTGATAGTTTTGTTCCTTTTAGCTGCTTCAAAGACTAAACTGGACAAATGGGATAAAGTGATAATTCCATGCCAATAAATACTGCCACTGGTAGACAACTCTGGATGAGTTTTTTAAGCTGGAAATGAAATAATTTTCTATGGGTCTAAAGCCTGCTCATTGTGAGGTGCGGAAAGGAGTAACATAAGGGTGAGAATCCAGTAAGCACACGTGATGGCCTCTACCTTCCTAAACTTCAACTAGCCCCCCTAATATGGCAGATTGAAATGACTTGGAAGGGAATGTCATGATCTAAACAGATGCTTGTTAACACAGGCCTGGAAGCCCTTTACTGTCAGGCCTGAGTTTCCTATAATGACGCTGGGTCCAGCTGTGGATGTCTTCCTAAATGAATAATCCATTCATAGCGTAACACGCCAACTACCTGAGGCATGCTTTCCGTATAAGCCTTCAAAGTTAATAGTGGCTTAGCTTCCTATTACAGCTCTCAGGTTGGGTAGATTAGGACAACTTAGGAATGCATATTGAAACTAGTCTCCTTATTAAAAATTTAGTTAACATTTTTGATGAACATATTCCTAAAATTTTTACAATAAGTCTCCTAAAAATGGAGTAAGACTTTTTTTTCTGTTATGTTAGAAATCAAACAACTGAAATAAAAAGCCCCAAAACATAATGTCTGTTGAAATATCTAGAACGTTAGTGCTATATCATTTTTAGTAATTATAAATATCCATTATAGTGTCTGAGTTCATCTATAGAAGGCTTTTCTATTTAAATTTAGATTAACTTGAGTTATGGCGCAACTATGGGGAGTAGATATAATTTAGCCTAGCTGTCATATGAAAATAACTACTATGGTGTACGGTGTGCGGAATAAGTAAGAGAGAAAGAGAGAGAGACAGAGAGAGAGAGAGAGAGAGAGAGCCAGGCATGCATTATGTTATGCAAACAAAATTCCCCAAATTTTCAGAACTACAGAGGGCACCATGACCTTGTCAACCTTCACTGATGCTATAGTTTGTAAATGATATTTGGTGATCCTTTTCTTTTTTTTTTCTCTTAACTTTTTTT
>CAUYQV010023357.1:0-28723 GCA_963574575.1 Galagoides demidoff | reverse complement strand
AACAGAATCCAGCAACACATCAAACAAATTATACACCATGACCAAGTGGGTTTTATCCCAGGATCTCAAGGATGGTTCAACATACGTAAATCTATAAATGTAATTCATCACATAAACAAATTAAAAAACAAAGACCATATGATTCTTTCAATTGATGCAGGAAAAGCATTTGATAATATCCAGCATCCCTTCATGATCAGAACACTTAAGAAAATTGGTATAGAAGGGACATTTCTTAGACTGATAAAGGCCATCTACAGCAAACCCACAGGCAATATTGTATTGAATGAAGTTAAGTTGAAATCATTTACACTCAGATCAGGAATGAGACAATGTTGCCCATTGTCTCCATTGCTCTTTAACATTGTAATGGAAGTTTTAGCCATCACAATCAGGGAAGAAAAACCAATTAAAGGTATCCCTATAGGGTCAGAAGAGATTAAACTTTCACTCTTCGCAGATGATATGATTCTATATCTGGAAGATATCAGGGATTCTACTACTAAACTCTTAGAAATAATCAAGGAATACAGCAGCCGTCTCAGGTTACAAAATCAACACTCATAAATCAGTAACCTTCTTATACACCAACAGCAGCCAAGCTGAAAAAACAGTCAAGGACTCTATCTCATTCAAAGTAGTGCCAAAGAAGTGGGAGGGGTAGGTGAGTGGGTGGATGGGGGGAGGGAGGGAGATTGTTGAGGTCACCTCTATGGTATATCTTACAAGGGTACAAGTGAATCTTTCTAAAGCAGAGTATGAATGTTTTAACTCAATAACTAAGAAAATGACATGAAGGTTATGTTAACCAGTTTGATGAGAGTATTTTAAAATGTATGTGAAAACAGCACACTGTATCCCGTGATTGCATTAATGTACATAGTTATGCTATAAGAAATTAAAAAAAAAAGAAATAGGACCCTGGATAATAAGGAAGGAGCTTGGTGAATATTGGAAGCAGACCATACAGGATGAAGATTTTGCAGATGTGATTAAATTAAGGGTCTTGAGATAATTGTCTTGTATTATCCAAGTGGTCCTTAAATGCCAACATAGGTGTTTATATAAGAGAGAGGAAGGGGAGATGAGGAGGAGGAAGTGACTTGAAGATGGAAGCAGGTTGGAATGATGCAGCCACAGGTAAATGAGCATCAGGAGCCACCAAAGAAGTAGGAGGCAAGGTAAATTCTCCCCTAGAGTCTCCAGAGGGAGCATAGCCCCTCCTGCCAATACCTGCATTTTGGCATCCTGGCCTCCAAAACTGTGAGAAAATAAATTCCTGTTGTTTTAAGGAACTAAGTTTGATGTATGTGACAGCAGCTTTAGGAAACTAATACACAGGGTGAGTGAGAGCAAGAGTGACAGCAGACCAGCAGATCTTTTAAATGTTTGTTGGCAGATCTGGATTTTATTCTAAATTCAGTGGAAAGGTATCACATTGGAGAATTTTAAATAGGTCAGTTTGGTTGCTGTCTGTCAGGAGGAACCAGATCATGGTGAGGAGGGGATACGTGTGGGTTCAGTGTGGAAACTACTTAGGGATCTATTGAGATATCTCAGCAAGAAATAATGGCTTAGTCTAGGGTTGAAGCAATGGAGATGGAGTGCAGTAGATTAATTCTGATCATATTTTGGAAAGAGAGCCCACAAAACTCAGTAATGGATGAGGTGTGAGACCTAAGGACAGAGGTGTCTTGACCTAGGTATAAATAAATTCTTAAAATTAGGAACAAAATAGCTATTCAACCTGTGGATAGGAAATAGAGTCTAATGAATCTTAATAATTCTTTCTTTTATTGGTAAACAAATTCAAAGTAAATCTTCTATAAAATAGTTACTTGTAAGGCATTTTCTAAGATATTTTGTATATCTTCAGCTCAGGTATAATTGGAAGGAGATTAGACTACTTGATTTAAGAGTGTTGGGTAGAATATATATGTGTCCCAGTGGATTTTGAAAAATACATTAAAGAATACTATGGACTGTACTGATTCACGCACTTCTCTGAACAGCTTTAGCATAACTCCTCTTTCTGAGATTCTTGGAAATTCTGTAGGCCTTCATGGCTCCAAGTATGTGCATTATAGACATAACAAGGAAAACTGTAATAAAATTCCATTTTTATTTTTTACCATTGTTGATGATAACAAGAGGTTTGTAGTGAAAGTGACTGATAAAAAATGGTTAAAATTTTCAAGAAATTATACAATATTTATTCTCTGTTAATTGTATTTCATTAATAAAAGGAGAACTTATGTTTTCTTTATTTTTCAAGTAGAATGTGGGAAATTCTTATCCATATGATTTAATTCTCATTATTTAGAAAAGTAATCTATAAATGACCAGAATTCAAAAATCAGTCCATAAAACTGAAATATTTTAGGTCTAATAATCTTGAGATAATTATAATAATTATAGTAATATTTATATTGCTTATCGTAATGATGAATATTTAACAATGTAATATTTAAATAAGATAATAACTAAACCTTATTGAATGTTACTAAAGGCTAGGCATTACTTTATGAGTTATCCATTATTCATGTAATCTTAGTAACTAATCCTGGCTAACAGTAGCTGAAGTGACATTTGTCAATTATGGGCTGAGACAGTTAACACTTTGCATTTACCCCTCCTATTGTAACAACCTTGGAGTTAGAAATGGTGGACCTATGAGAAGATCAGTTTGAATTTTGTTTGAACAAGAAGCACACTTTGAGTTAAACTACTGAGGTGTCAACTGTTACTGCAGTATAGCTCACCCCATCCTGACTAATATAATCACTGCACCACATGTAGTCATATTGTTTATTTATTGTATTCTCAGAACATAATGGAAAGGTAGGTTTAATATTAAGCAGGTATATTTTATTTTGACAAATCAGCTATTATAATCTGTAAGTAAGACTAAAAAATGAAGAGAGGATAATGGTCTTAATGATAGCACCAATATTCAGCATAAAGAATTCTTTAAAATAATGATTGAAAGATGTATATCATCTATAATAACTAGGTCATTAGTTTAGAAGAAACTGCATACATTTTCCTAAAGAGGTTGCCAAGAGGGCACAGGGAATCCAGACTGAAGTCACTGAGTGTTTGATGTCTAACTATAGGAAAGTAGATAAGTATTTTTTTTTACATCTCTGTACAATGCTGAAAAGTAAAGAAAATATGAAATTTTTATAGTAATATCTGAAATTCCTATGTTTGTGTCAAGATTATGCTGCTTGTGCAAAGTTTTTGGAAAAAGATGCATGATTTAAAGTGAACTTTCTAAGAACTCTTGCCTATTCAGTATAGCTATTTTATCTAATACTACCTGAGTTTCTAACACTTTCCCTTCTGAAGGGGATAGGATGTTTTCCCACAGAGACTCTTTGGTACATAGGTCCAAAGATTCATCCTGGTACCATTTGTCATTTTTATCTCCCCTTTACAAGTCTTCTGCAAATGAGAATTCCAGCCTAGAGGTTATCGCATCAAAGAGTAGATCACCACACATCCTATTTTTTTTACAGTTCATTGCCATTTGGGGTACTTAAAGGAAAACACTGGGACAGTGTCTCTGTCTAAAGAGATAAGGTAACATTTCTTCTCATCGGTGGCAGCAAACCTTGAAGGCATAATTACTAGACCAGAAATGCCACTCGTAAATTGACAGCAATTTCATTTAAAGTTTTTGTTCTATCCTACTTAGCTCTGGATGGTGAGGCACTGGCTGTAAGAGAGAAGACATCTCATTCGTTGACTAAATATTTTTTGAGTACCTACTATAATCCAGGCACTGGGGATGCCTACAAGGTCCCTGCTCTCATAGATCTTATACTTTAATGATGGAGGAGCTGGGTTGGCAGACAGTAAACAAATAATCAGGTAGCTTGTTGAACTGACTCTCAGGTATGCATTTTGGCAATTTTGAATTTAGATCTGCTTTACAATTAAAGGAATCTTCTTTGCCAAGCAGCAGAAGTGATGTAACTGTCATTTCTTGCTTATGTCCAAAATTTTTTAAAGAGGGCCATACTGTCTCCACTTCTGATGAGTTGTGTGCATTGCTGGTTTTACATAAATTGAGTTAATTGCCATTCAACATGTTTTTGAGAAGATTACATGATGATTTGACATTAAAAGAAAAAAGTTTTAATATCAAATTTTTGACTGCAGAGAAAACTGAAATAGACTAGTAGGATCTGAATTTGATATTATGAAGTTAATATTTTTTTTTTTTGAGACAGAGCCTCAAGCTATCCCCCTGGGTAGAGTGCCTTGGCATCACAGCTCATAGCAACCTCCAACTCCTGGGCTCAAGCGAGTCTCCTGCCTCCGCCTCCCAAGCAGCTGGGACCACAGGCGCCTGCCACAACGCCTGGCCATTTTTTGGTTGCAGCCATCATTCTTTGGCGGCCCGGGCTAGGGATTCGAACCCGCCACTTTAGGTGTACGTGGCTGGCGCCTTAGCCGATTGAGCCACAGGCCCCGAGCCAAGGAAATTTCTTATTTTAATGTCATTCTAATCTAATTTTATTTCACTGTGAAATTTGAAATTTTATTTCAAATTATCAGAAAATAACTTGTATCCTATTTTCATTTAAATATGATTATTCAACCATTTTCATACTCATTTTTGTGACCCACGGATTATTAAAACATGTTCATTGAGTTTCTAAACATTTAGAGTTTTTTTTAATTGACTTCTAATTTTATTTCCTTTTGGAAAGAGAATATATTTTGCATCATGTCAATTTTTAACCATTTGTTGGACATCACTAAGAATATACTCAATCTTAATAAATGTTCCGTATGTACCTGAGAAAAATGTGTATTCTGCTGTTGTTAGGTAGAGTCTTTCATAAATATAAATTAGTATAAGTAAGTGATACTATTATCCACCTTTTCCATACACTTCCTGAATTTTGTCTTCCTGTTCCATCAATTAGTAAAGAACATTATTGAAATTATCTATTATAATTGTAAATTTCTCCATTTCTTTCAGTTTCATTTGTCTTGTTTTATATATTCTGAAACTGTTACTGTGTGCATGAAATTTTAAGACCAATGATTTCTAGACAAATGGAATTCATAATGAAATGACATTAATGATGTTTGCTCACAATGAAATGAGCAAAAATGATTTTTTGCTCTAAAATCTACTTTATCTGATATTTGTATAATCATTATAACCTTATTTTTAACAGTTTACTATTATCATGGTATATCTTTTCATGGTATCATGGTATAACTATATCATGGTATAACTTTTTACAATTTTAATTCATTTGTGTGTTTATATTTTAAATAGTTTGGTAGTAGCATTTTTTTTCTTAGTCTAATCTAAAATATCTGCTTTTTAATTAAGGTTTTTAGACCACTTACATTTGATATGATCAACTGATTCATCTGGTTATATTTAAATTTTCCATCTTAATATTAGTTGATAATCATTATGTTTTCATCGTGCTTATATATTATATCCAACAAGTATGAAACAAACTCCAGACTTCAGGACTACTGATAGTTCAACATTTTCTTGCAGTGTTTGAAATAAAATTTAAAATCATTACGTGCAGGCAGAATGGGGACCAAGGACTCCATTTTTGGCAAGGGAAAATACAAAAAGGGAAAAATTAAAAAGTAAGCTGAGTGAGTTAGAACAAATTAAAGTCAGCTTATTTACCTTTAAGTCAGCTGCTGCTATATTTCTTATCTGAGCAAGTTTCTGCTTTTTCTAGAGTTCTGGCCTATTGGGGACACAGGTTACTAACACCCCTGTTGGGTCTGTAAACACTGGGGAATAATGGTCACAAAAGATGTAGTGGCAAGGCCTGGCAAGATACAATACTGGGCTGTTTCCTGCCCAGTAAACAGTCAAAGCAAATACCCATCGTGGAGATTTGTATTTGGCTGGGCAGAGACCAAGAGAATAGCTTGAGCCCTGAAATATGGGCAGGAGGGCTTATATCCCTTATTGCAAAGGAAAACCCTCTGTGGTAGTGATGAGAAGAAAATTCCTCTCTCCCACTGATTCTTCAGAGGAGATGCCAGTGGTGTTTTGCTCCCCAGTGAACTAGCAGATATTAACGCTTCCCTAGGAATTTGTGTGTGTGACGTTAGACAGGTGGCTGTTCCCACACAAGGCTCAGGTTCTACATTTCTCAAAGCTGCTCAGACCCTTAGAGTTAAAGATTATAAAAACAATAGGAGCTGATATGCTCACTTAGAGAAACTGCTGGCACCCTTGTTCCCTTCCTCAACTTACCCTTTGGGCTAATGAGCAAATAGCCTTCAATAAAAGCTGAGTGGAACTGACACTCAAGGCCACCATCAGAATCCCACAAGCGGGCAGTGATCCCCTGGGTTCCCACCTTTAAAAATTATATTCTGTGTGTCTTGTCTCTTTCTCATCATTTCTAACTTCTATTTCTTCAGTCGGTCGCCACCAGATGCACAGGCTCTTAGCAGACCCTTCCTCTGGAGCAGAACCCTGACACTTACATAAGCCTTTAACTATCTATAGGTATTCAGGTATGTGTGTCCCCCATAATAAATGTTTCCTACCTTTTATTTTCTCATTTCACCTTCCTTCTACCTCACAAAGATTCCAACTCATTATTCTTTCTATTCCTGAACAGTAATAACCTTCTTCTCATCTTAAAATGGTTCGCTAACTAGTTGACCTTGTCATCTGGGTCTTTATTCAAATGTCAACCTTTACAAGAGCTTTGCTACTACCTAATCTAAACTTTTACCTAACCTTATTCATTCACTTTTACTTTACCCTTATAATTTTTGAATAACTTCTTCATTATTTTATTACCTCTAGCAGAATGAAATTCCATGGGAACAGGAATATATCCTCTTCTTTCCCCTTTCCCTGATAGGCCATTCAGTAAAACTACTTTTAGTTGCAAAACCTAGAACATACTGATTTGTGTAAACATATATAGAGAGGGTGCCAAAAATGTATAGACATTTTAGGAAAGACAGAAACTATTACAACTCAACTCATTGGCATATAATACTCAATATATGCCAATAACAAAAGATGAAGACAAGTCACTATTATCTCTTACAATAGAAGTCAAATGTGACTTCTGTGTTACAATATTAATAGAGTTTTTTCCTTTTTTAAAATGTGTATACATTTTTTGGCCTCTTTTATGTGTGTATATGTGTGTTTATGTGTATACCTAATTAATCTATACATACATAATTTAAATAATGAAAATATGTAAGTTTAATGTGCAATAACTTTTTGTTTAATTAAATCATAGCAGTGTACATTAATACTATCACGGAGTACAGTGTACTGTTTCCGTATACAATTTGAAATACTTTCATCCGATTGGTTAACATAGCCTTCATGTCTTTTTCTTAGTTATGCAATAACTTTTTAATGCATATCACATTAGGTAATTATTACAAAATTCTGTAAAGTAGGAGAGCAATGCTATTACTAATTATTTTGAAAATGATAAATCTAAGACTATTAAAAAATATATGACTATCAAATTCACATAGATAGAGAAGTGGGCCTGATACTTAAACCCAAGATACTAAATCTCACATTAATTTTTATTATCTTATCATAATGTATACCATAACTCTTAGCTTTGATATAAAGTTAGTTTTCAATATATATAAAATATCCATTTGATAAGAAGGTAGAAATGATAACAAATATATTAGTACATGAAATTACTTTAAATATAAATTTTATGTACCCATGAAAGTTAAATAGTTTAATTAGCTTAGCACTTGTTAAATTATCAAAGGATTCACTGTGTTGGTTGAGATGAGACTTTAAAGATGAATATATTCATGAGACATGATTTTAAATTCACTGAAACTGAATTTATAGCATAGAAATGACTAGGTTAAATAACGAAACAACATGAAATGTTTAAGGATAAGAAAACCCAATCCCCAATTTTCACATGACAATGAAAACGTAAGTACTGAAATACCAAATGTGTTAAAACACTCAGATGCAAATCTATGACAAATGCACTTTACCACCACAACCTGTTTGAGGTGGCAGGTTGGGAACCAGTCTCAGCAAGTGTGCGGACTCAGTAACACTGACATTTAACGTTGTGGTTTTGGTCTCTTAATTTTTACTGTCCTTTAAATATACTTTCCATATGAACATAGATTGCAAATAAACTAAAAGACGCTGTCTGTCTGTCTGTCTGTCTCTCACACACACACACACATCTGACTAGAGAGCAATAATGCCAGAGGCAAAGTCTTGAGTAATGACCATAATTTTACAAAGTTGCTAGATTAAGTACATGATAGAGATGACTTTTACCATAATTAAATTTAGATGTGAAGATCTGGGCCAGAAAATATTTAGAAAGAGAATGAAGAAAAACCATGGAGTGTGAGTTGGTTTCAAATGAAACCCTCCAGTGCCCTAAATGCCACTTTTCAGGCTGAAAATCTATTAACTTTTTTTTTAACTGAATCTTTATTTTGTGGAGATTTACAAAATCTGGGACATCTTCTAAATTTTATGGAAAACAACGTGCAAGAAGATAGATGGAAGGTATACCATGCCTCGGTTTGTTGGCAATTTCATATCACTGGGAATTAAACTAGACCACAGTTTAAAAGTGACTGATCATTGTTCCTATTTATTGCTTTGTGCAATGCTAACGTGTAGGCAGTGGATGGTTAAATTCACAATTGTACTTTGGAGCTCAGGAAAGGGAAATTTGGATGCTGAGCAAGACAATCAGAGGGCTGATGTCCCAGTTTAAAGCCAGATGACTATTGGGTAAAACAGTAAAAATAGAAACTGCCTTAGGACAATAATGAAAGTATCCAACTCAGTCTCTCAAGGTGACCAGGATCTCAGTTTCTAAAAACAGGATCCTATGAGAGAAAAATGATGCTAAATGAGCTCTGCGGATGAGGAATTTGTCTCTCATGCTTGTGACTCATTTAGTTTAGTTTAGTTTTTAATTTCAAAGGGGATGCTAGGCATCAGTTGACCTCTACTGGCAATTCAAGGTTACCAATAATAAACAATCACAGTGCAATCAATTATTATAAGGTTAAATAACAAGGACTGGAACAAGGCACTTTATAGTTACTAGTGGAAATTATATTCATCAAAATTATAGAACACCCTGGAAGTTATATTTTAATCTTTGCCTTCTTAGGGTCTATAAAGTGCCGCATTCCTTTTTGTTTTCAATTCTTTTTCTTGAGCTTTTGTCCTGGAAATAATCCTAATGCTATTAATGTATCAACTTATGTAGCCCCATAATTTCATAAAAAGATAATTCATGAACACAATAAAAAAATGCCATGAAGCTCATAGATGTAAAGAACTATAAATAGTTGGGCCCTACCTTTATAATAAACAAAACATGGAGAAACTGCAAATAAATAGAATTTTTCAAATCCATCAGAGAATCAAGATCTCATGGTCAACCCAGTGATCAGAAATCTAGAAAAAGACGGCTGCTTGCAGGAAGAAAGAGGACCCAGACATTTGTTCAAATGGAGTAGACATCAGGGATTCATGTAAGTAAATCAGAAGATACAGCTGAACCAAAAGAAAAAAGGTTAAACACTGAGCATGAAGCCCCCACAGGCCATAGATAGCAGCCCTTTCCCCTGGAATGCCACAAGATAGTCAGAGGAATGTGAGGGAGAATATTTGAAAGCTTTCCTGTTAGCTGATTTTAGTGATTTTAGCTGAAGGAGGAAACAAGAAATCACTACCAACACCAACACAGGCCCATCTCCCCGACTTCTCCTGGGGACCATGTGCCTTCACCTCTGGGGAACAGAACATCGTAAAAAGAAAATGCTACCATAGGACACGAGAACAAGCTGGTTGTCATGGAAGAGGAGAAATCACTCTGTTTCCCCCCCTTCCTTTATCAAAATCTCAAATGCATAAAGAAAAAAAAATAAAAATAAATTTAAAAAAACAACTAAGGAAATTATAGAGCACTGTTATAGGAGTTGGATAGCTATAAACTGCTCTCATTTTTAGAAAAAAAAGATCTGAAAGCAACCAAATACAATAGCGAAAAAAATACAATCAACAAAACTATATTCCTCTGGCTCTCCTAATCAAGTAAAAATTAGAAGATAAGTATATAAATTTAGGATTGAGAACAAGCACATAATCAACATACAGAGAAAAATGCAATTATTGTCTACATTATATGTAGTACAACCTTGAACCAATACACTAGAATCTAGACAAAATAGCTGATTTTTAGGAGAGTGTCTAACAGCCAAAGTCAGGAAGTTTAGCTAACATGAGCGGAGCAATAATTGTGGAAAAAACTGTTTAAATTTTCAAAGAAATACTTTCAAAAGATTTTAAGCCCGTACACGTGTTACTGGCAAGCTGCTTCAATTTTGAAGATATTAATAAATCTTTTGTCGTTTAAACCTTTCCAAATAAATTGTGATTCTTACTTTGTAAAACCAGTATCATAGAATAACCTTGATACTAACAACTGTAAACTAGTGTACCTTAAAAGAAAAACATTGCAGATTAATATTTTACCTTAAAGTGTGTATAAATCCTAAATTCTGAATATAAAATCCTGGTAATCAAGGCACATTTATAGAATAACATACCATGATTAATACATATTGACAATTAACTATATCAGTGAAATATATCAATTAGTGCTCTGTACTAACAGCACAAAGCCAAATGATATATGGAATAGAAAACTTAGAAAAATCATACCATAAGTATAAAAGAGAAATGAAATCCAAATTCATATCTAAATTTAAAAACTAAAATCCTCTTATTAAGAAAAACCAACGTATTTTGTTTTAAATCACAAACTGCAGTAGAACAAGTAAGTGGACCACCCAAGGGATGTGTAACAAACTGGTCAACATAAGGAACGAAGCCTGCAGTACTGATGCATATATGTGGTCCATGTCCAGTGTATGAAAATTAGCTCAACATAAGGAGGTGGTCAATGCAGGGAGCTGGTCACTATGGAGGTTCTACTGTATATCAATTTCAAACAGGCATCTCATCTTTAGAAGTAAAAAGCAGGAACACTGTAATATCTCTACCATTTTCAAGTGATCAGAAAAACTAAGTAAGAAATATAAATACTTGAAGTAGGAGAAAAACTTGTAAGTACTTACAGATTCATAGCGGCAGAGCATCTACAAAGCGGCCACACCATCCCTTCCTCCTTGCACAGAACACGGATGTTCTTGGGAAAGGCAGCTTCCCTCCCAGCCGCAGGAAATAACCGTCGATGAGCCTAAGTCTATGCAGGTGTTTTCATTGCCTTCGCTAATTAGGGAGTTAGGCTTGGGCCGGTGGAACTGCCCAGAGAGTATTCAGAATGCCCAGTGTGTGTTCCAGAAATACGGCTCATCCTGGAGTACCCAAATGAGGGGCTCATTTTAGCTTAGATGCAGCCTTCCCGACAAGTCTGGGGCAGATGCAGAGGGCCAGAATCCTTGATGTGTTGCTCACCGAAGGTCACCAGCTATCGGAAAGTCACAGAATCACCTCTGTAAATATCTCCAAAACCAAATCTTGATGGGTAGGTGTCTTTCTTCACATTCTGGGGTTACCTGTCTTTAGCTCCATCTTCTCTCCATTTGACGACTCCTTCCTATGCAGGCTTTCTGGTCTCTGTGCTCTGTTTCTGTTCCCTGCTCAGTAACGCTCAGAGACACTCAGCAGGAGGGTTGTGAGGTCTTTCTCACTCAGTTCCTGCTTCCTGGAAAGCAGTGTGACATCATCTCCCACGTACTCCTTGTTTTCTTCAAATACAACCTTAAAACCATCAGAATATATGCAATTAACACTCATGACCAGAACTCTGGTTGGACAATTCTTATCTAGCATTCTCCATTACATATTTGATAAACCATTTAATTACATTAAAAGCATTCTTTCTCAATTACTACTGTCTACACAAAATAGTACAGAGAAACTTGAGCTCCTGGCTCATCCTTCTGAGGCAACCACTCTCAATTTTTCAGGCTGGTTTTGGTTATTCTTTTTACTGGTAATTGTGTTCATATTTTAAAAGAATATATTTACAAAGCATCTTCTAATTTTTTAATTTTAAAAAAGTATCATTGACATCCTACTGGGGAAAATTGGAATTTAACATTCTCAGAACTAAACATCCCTCCCCAACTCCAAAACATATATATATACATGTACCCTTTTCCCCACTCCCATAATCCATTATATGTCTATTTTTGTATTGTTTTTGTCTACACTCTCTGTCTTTCCCATTCTCTGTTGGTTGGATCTTTATATTTTATTTTAGATTGGTCCTCAATTTTTAATGATTCTTCACTCTCTGGTTACAGACACTAATTGGATGATTAGAAGCACATGTGTGTCTTGTTTTATTGACTCTCCATGGGCTTTCCCAAAAGATGCTTCCATGGGAGCTGACAACTTTGTGTTTAGATTTCAAAATGGGAGAATTTGTAAGATGTTTCCCTTAGGCCAATTAGCTGCTCTACAAAATCTTTTATATTCTCCAAAATCTTGCCTAGGAGGAAAAACCTGAATCCAGTCAAGTGACAGAACTGATGATCTCACCATTGAGCTTCCAGCTCTTCACCTCCTCTGCCTGTTTTCAGTAAGGACTTCTGACCCGCCTTTTGTGCATGGGAGGAGAGGTGGAAGTGGGTATAGAATAAGGTTGCCTTAATATAAAGAATGGAGGGTGGTGCCTGTGGCTCAAAGGAGTAGGGCGCTGACTCCTTATGCTGGAGGTGGCGGGTTCAAACTCAGCCCTGACCAAAAAGAAAAAGAAAGAAAGAATGGGCAGAGATGGCCTCTCTATTGTCAATCGTTTCACTATTTTTTGACAACAATAATATCTAACAGGATATAAAAATGATAAAAAGACAAATAATTGTAACAAATGAGCAAGTTACATTTTCAATAGGTCTTTAGAAAGAATAGTTAAGTAGCTTCATTGGTAAATACCAAAGTAAATAATTAAAATTCCTAAAGCCAACTCTGCTCTCAAAAGAAAACATCCAACTTAAATAAAAATTGAGATATTCTCACATTTTTAATTTTTGCCAAACTACTAAATCCAGACAAATATAAAGACTTACTAAAATCAGAAATTTTGTTACACTGATTATTAACCTTGGATGTCAATATCCTGAAGAGATTAAAGCTTAAATCCTACAGTTACTAAATAAGAATTCATTATAGTGGAATTTATTGTATCCTTTGAAGATTTTTAAAATTATCTGAGCAGGAGTAATTAAACAAAAATTTTATTTTTTCAACTCTTGCTCTATTTGATGGGAATAGCAAGTTCATTATTTGCCAGTAAATGGAATAATCAGCTAATTAGTAGCACTTGTTATGTGATGAATATTCAATTACCAGAATAGAAAAGAGAAAAGATGCATCATACCTTAGTAAATTAATTTCTTTTTGAGAGTAAATTTGCATCCACCTGGCAGAAAACATAAACTGTCTCAGTAAAAGCCTTGGGAGATTTGCCAAATTCAAGAAATTAAGGGGCATTTAACCCTTTCACTCTTTGTCAGCACACGATTGTTCTTCACAGATGTTTTCTTTACAATGCCACCAAAATTAATTACATCTGTCTGAAATGAGTATGTTTTACAATGCTGAGAAAGTTAATTAAGTGTATTCCTGTCAAACTAAAAGTCTCCTGTACTTCATTTAAAAGAAAACTGTAAAGAAATTATGAAACTATACTAGGTGTAGTTGAACACATTGTAGTAGTTAATATTTACATGAAATCACAACAATTTTAAGAATGTTGTGAAGCCTATTACTACCCAAGTCATTTCACTAAGTACTAAATTTTTCTTTCTTCTTCCATCTACAATGTCTGCTTTCCTTTTCTTGGTTATTGTTTTTTTCCCACTTAAATGCCTTCTCCCCAAAATTTTGAGGCTGAAAGCTAAGGTAACTGTTACCCAGCATCTGTGGAAAGTCTACTGTTTTAGGGAATCCCCAAACTTCTTATCAGGCCAAGGTAGAATCAAGACCTTGTCTAGAAGGCCATTACCAACCATCCACATACTCTTAGGAAGTAAAACAGTTCTCTCTCCACATTGCCAATGTTAAAATCCTCCATCAAAGTAAGAATTTGCTTGGCTATGTTGACAAACAGGATGGGTAACTATCAGGCCAGTTAAAGGTCATAATGTGGAAAGGGTTGAATGATACATTGCTAAAAGCACACATTGGGAGTTAGAGTTATGAATTTTGTCTAAGCTCTACAGCTAAGTCTTTGATCTTGGAAAAACAATAGTAATTCATGGCCTGAGGATACACATTTGCAAAATGGTGGGCATTACATACAGAGATTCTAAGGATATTTGCAGAACTAATATTCCAGAATTGTGCGTTTCCTGTGTGGGGAATGGCAAGACTCCATTTGCAACCCTCAGAGATCATAAAATGAAGTGAAACCATTTCAACTGTCATGCTGGTTTTCTTGGGTTGCCTAAGCTATTATCACAAAACAATACTGCCACTGCCACTGCTGCACTGTGATGGCAAGTTCTTATAAAACCTGTCCTATTATAATGAGCTCTCTTTATTGCAATGAAATTAGAAAAACAAGACTCTTTAAATATATCTAATCTCCAAACAGAATTTCATTAGAAAATTTGATCTCATGATACAAATAAAAATCAGAAGTATTTAATTAGTGCCTATTTTAATTAACTAATGATCTAATTTAGGATTGATTAAGGTAGAGTGCCACTATTAGATAAATTTAATGCAACAACTTTATTTAGAAATAATTGCTCATTCTTGTTCTGCTAATATATAATTGATTACAGTTGGCTTTCTAATATGTTTAAAATAATGGATGTGCTTTTGTTGCCTAACACTTTTCTAATTACTAGTGTTTTGATGATGGATTTATTGGAGAGATACTATGAAAGTGCATGTAAGGAGACATATAAATAGAATGGATTTCAAAATTTACCTCTTCAACGTCTCTGGGGTATTGGGTCTCTTACATGTATACTCTAGAAGTGAGACTAGCAAGGAAGTTAAAACAGTGTCCATTCAGTACCCAATAGATGCTGGTGAGAATGCAAAGAAAAAGAACACTCACACCCTGTTGGTGGACTGCAAACTAGTACAACCTCTATGGAAAGTAGTATGGTGATTTCTCAAAGAACTGAAAGTGGACCTACCATTTGATTCATCAATCCCACCACTAGGAATAGCTCCAAAAGAAAAATATTGACATTTTATGAAAAATACGTTTGCATTTGAATGTTTATAATAGCAAAATTCACAATTGCAAAGATGTAGAATCAACCCAAGGGCCCATCAATAGATGAATGAATTAATAATTTGTAGTATGTGTATACCATGGAATACTATTCAGTCATAAAAAAAAGATGGTGACCTACTAATCTTTCATAACAACCTGTATGGAATGGAGACTATTCTTCTAAGAGAAGTATTGCAAAATTGGAAAGAAATAAATATCATACCTACTTACTATTAAATTGGAACTAGTTGATCAAAACTTATGTGCTCACATGGAAGCAAAACTCAGTAAAATTCAAGTAGGTGGGAGGTGAAGAAGATGGGTAAATTCCCACCAACTGGATACACTGCACTCTTCCTGGGTGAAGAGCACACCTTCACGTATAACTTTGACTTAAATTATATAAAAGCAAACTATGTAAACAAATCGTCTGTACCCCCATAATACACGAAATTTTTTTTTAATGTCACATGGAACTGCTCCCTTGGTGAACTCTGTCTCCTGAACCACTTTTCTAAGAGCCAATGTACCCCGTGTGTTTTTATCCCTTCGTGTATACAGTGCTTTGGAATTACCCAATTCTGTATCTGTGTCCCCACCGAGGCCACCTACTCCTTAGTGCTTCTTTTGGTTCTCTTTTTTTTTTTTTCAGGGAAATTTATAGTAATAATAAACATTTCATAAATATTTGATTGGTTAATTAATTAATGCATAATATTTAGTGGAATTAAGAAAGAATGAAGGCCTGCATAACTTGCCTACTACCTTTCATGAGGGACTCTAGGCTAAAATTGCATTTTGATTCCATTACTTTTCATAAGTTATCATGCTTTTTTCTAATTACTGGCTTTAGAATTTAAAGTTCTTCGGTTCAGATTTATCTTGGAAAAATAGACCTAGAAAATTACAGTTTCTCTTCATTTCAATAGAATATATCATATCCTCAGTAGTAGGCAATGCCAATGAGTTTTGCAAGGAAATTATGTGGGTCTGGGAAACAATGCTCTTGCATATCAATCATTTTATAGTATTTTATAAAATAATCCATATTCTCATTGTCTGCTTTTGCCTTACAATCAAAGATCCAGAATCTTCCTCCTTACAGAAGGATATTTACGGTGATGCCCATAAAGAATGGCAGCATCCTTAGCCAAAGCTGCTAAGGTACAGACACGTATTGTAAATATACCATTTCCAACTTGAAAAAAAGGACTATTTTTAACACTATGATGATGGTTTTATCTAATTACTTCCTAATGCTATAGTTTCTCAAATAATTTATATTCATCATTTAATTCTCAGAGCCCTTTTTCACTTTTTTTTTTTTTTTTGTAGAGACAGAGTCTCACTTTTTCGCCCTCAGTAGAGTGCAGTGGAGTCACAGCTCACAACAACCTCCAACTCCTGGGCTCAAGCGAGTCTCCTGCCTCAGCCTCCCAAGTAGCTGGGACTACAGGCGCCCGCCACAACGCCCGGCTATTTTTTGTTGCAGTTTGGCCGGGGCTGGGTTTGAACCCACCACCCTCAGTATATAGGGCCGGCGCCCTACTCACTGAACCACAGGCGCCTCCCATACTGCCCTTCTCAAACTGTGTCTAGGCTTGCCTGCAGTTAGTTTGCTTGGGTGTCTTTGCTCCCCAGTTACTTCTGGGCAGTATGAGGATTTCCCTGGGAGAAATGTCTTGCTTGCAGTACCCTGGGCTTCCTAAACGAGCCTCTGGCTGTGCACCCTAATCTCTGCCACTGGCTTAGAGGAGCTCCAACATGGAGTGGGAGCTGAGTTGCCTGCCAATTGCTACCTGGTGGAACCTGCATAGACGCTGGCTCTGTGCTTGTAACTATGATGGCCCCACCCGGAGCTCTCCAGTCTTGTTCAGAGCTGGGATGGGGGAGGCTTTAGGGAGTCCTTCCTTCTCTCTCTCTCTCTTTTTTTTTTTTTTTTGGCCGGGGCTGGGTTTGAACCTGCCACCTCTCCTTCCTTCTCTTAATGCCCAGGCTGAGTTTCTTCCCTCTTGGCTGGGGCCATCTCTCCTGTTTCTTCATTGGCCTGTAATGGCCTCCTCTCTCCCCTGCTTGGGATATGCTTGGACTCTGCTCTCCCCAGAGGGTTGTCTGGGCTGGCAGGCAAGATCTTTGGAATCTGCTTTGGGTATGTGCTGTAGGGATTCCTAAATCTCTGTTCTGTATCAATAGCTGGCTAACACAGCTCTTCACTGCATGCAGCTTAGGAACCTCAGTCTTAGGTGAGCCCACACTTACTCTACCCCAGGTACACCACTAATACCTGTGACACATCTTGGCTATAATGAGACATCTGGGCAGCAGCTCTAGGTTCTTTCTTCATGTCCAGGTTCTCCTGGACCTTTCTCCAGTATGTCCTTGGCACATCTACGTGCACACTTAAGTGAAGGCCTTTCCATTAAATGAACTCACCCATGAGTTCAGTCTCCTATGCCACATTCTGTCCACACCCTCAGGACAATACTATTTACCTGTTCATTCATTCCTTTATCCAGTTATAGAGTGCTTCTTTACTTTCTTTTTTTTTTTTTTTTTTTAGAGACAGAGTCTCACTTTGTCATCCTCGGTAGAGTGCTGCGGTGTCACAGCTCACAGCAACCTCCAACTCCTGGGCTAGGCGATTCTCTTGCCTCAGAGTCCTGAGTAGTTGGGATTACAGGCGCCCACCACAACGCCCAGCTATTTTTTGTTGCAGTTTGGCTGGGGCTGGGTTTGAACCCACCTCCCTTGGTATATGGGGCCAGTGCCCTACTCACTGAGCCACAGGCGCTACTCTATCTTTTTTTTTTTTTGAGATGGAGTCTCAACCTGTTGCCCTGGGTAGAGTGCTGTAGCATCAGAGCTCATAACAATCTCAAACTCTTGAGCTAAAGCGATTCTCTTGCCTCAGCCTCCTAAGTACCTGAGACTACAGGTGCCTGCCACAGTGCCTGGCTATTTTTTTTTTGTAGTTTTTGGCCAGGGCTGGGTTTTAATCTGCCACCTCCGGCATATGGGACCTGCGCCCTACTCCTTTGAGCCACCTGCTATTTTTGTTGTTGTTGTAGTTGTTATTGTTGTTTTAACTGGCCCAGACTGGGTTCAAACCTGACAGCCTTGGTGTATGTGGCTGGTGCCCTACCCACTGAGCGATGGGCACAGCCATATTGAGTGCTTCTTGGGAGTCAGGCTTTGGGTGCAGTTCTGAGGATATAACAGGGAAACAGTAAGTGACATGTTGAGAATTAGAACAAGGGTGGGGTATAGTGTGTCTTGCCTGTAATCCTAGCACTTTGGGAGCTGAGGTGAGAGGATCACTTGAGGCCAGAGTTTGAGACCAGCCTGGGCAATAGGAAGACCCCATCGCTACAAAAAAAAAAAAACAAAAAAAGGCCAGGCAGGGTGGCTCATGCCTGTAATACTATCACTCTGGGAGGCTGAGGCAGGAGGATTGCCCTGAACTCAGGTTCAAGACCAACCTGAGTGGCTCGGTGCCTGTGGCTCAATCAGCTAAGGCACCAGCCATGTACACCTAAGGTGGCGGGTTCGAATCCCCAGCCCGGGCCCGCCAAACAACAATGATGGCTGCAACCAAAAAATGGCCTGGCTTTGTGGCAGGCACCTGTGGTCCCAGCTACTTGGGAGGCGGAGGCAGGAGACTCGCTTGAGCCCGGGAGTTGGAGGTTGGTATGAGCTGTGATGCCATGGCACTCTACCCAGGGGGATAGCTTGAGGCTCTGTCTCAAAAAAAAAAAAAAAAGACCAGTTTGAGGAAGAGTAAGACCCCTATGTCTAAAAATACTGGGTGTTGTAGCAGGTGCCTGTAGTCCCAGCTACTTGGGAGACTGAGGCAGGAGAATCACTTCAGCCCAAGAGTTTGAGGTATCTGGGAGCTATGACCTATGACACCATGACATACTACTGAGGGCGACAAAGTGAGACTCTGTCTAAAAAAAGAAAAGAGGTGGGCAGTGCCTGTGGCTCAAAGGAGTAGGGCGCTGGCCCCATATGCCAGAGGTGGCAGGTTTAAACCCAGCCCCTGCCAAAATTGCAAAAAAAAGAAAGAAAAGAAAAAAGGCTTGGCGTCTGTGGCTCAAGCGGCTAAGGCGCCAGCCACATACACCTGAGCTGGCAGGTTTGAATCCAGCCTGGGCCCGCCAAATAACAATGATGGCTGCAACCAAAAAAAAAAGAAAATAGCCAGGCCTTGTGGCAGGTGCCTGTAGTCCCAGCTACTTGAGAGGCGGAGGCAGGAGAATCACTTGAGCCTAGGGGTTGGAGGTTGCTGAGTTGTGATGCCATGACACTCTACCCAGGGCAACAGCTTGAGGCTTTGTCTCAAAAAAAATAATAAATAGGCTTGGTGCCTGTGGCTCAAGTGGCTAAGGCGCCAGCCACATACACCTAAGGTGGCGGGTTCAAATCCAGCCAGATCCTGCCAAACAATGATAGCTAAAACCAAAAAATAGCTGGGTGTTGTTGCGGGCGCCTGTACTCCCAGCTACTTGGGAGGCTGAGGCAGGAGACTCGCTTGAGCCCAGGAGTTTTAGGTTGCTCTGAGCTGTGATGCCATGGCATTCTACCCAGGAGGACAGCTTAAGGCTCTATCTCAAAAAAAAAAAGTAATAATAAATAGAGTGGCGCCTATTCCTCAGTGAGTAGGGAGCTGGCCCCATATAGCAATGGTGACGGGTTCAAACCTGGCCCTGGCCAAACTGCAACAAAAAAATAGCCAGGCATTGTGGCGGGCACCTGTAGTCCCAGTTACTCGGGAGGCTGAGGCAGGAGAATCACTTAAGCTCAAGAGTTTGAGGTTGCTGTGAGCTGTGACTTCACAGCACTCTACTGAGGGCAACATAGTGAGACTCTGTCTCAAGAAAAAAAAAAAAGAAAGAAACAGCACAGTGATGAGATCAAAGAGTGATAAAGTAAACAGAGGACCTCTAAGGAGGTCACACTTAAGATGTAGTCTGAGTTGCAAGAAGGAGCAAGCTCTGCTAGATCTTGTGGAAGAACTAAACAGACAAAAGGCACAGTCAGTGCAAGGTGAGGATGATGATGGAGAAGATGGCACTAAATAAATAATGATAGATGAGGGTTAGAAAACTTTTTCATGCACTTGACTAGTCTTAAAAAAAATATAAAAAAAAAAACTTTTTCAGTGAAGGGCTAGATGGTAAATATTTTAGGTTTTCTTGTGCCTGTAGTTTCCTTCAAAACTCCTCAGCTCTTCCATTTTTTTTTTTTTTTAATGAGACAGAGTCTCACTTTGTTGCTTTCAGTAGAGTGCTGTGGTGTCACAGCTCACAGCAACCTCAAACTCCTGGGCTCAAGCGATTCTCTTGCTTCAGCTTCTCAAGCAGCTGGGACTACAGGTGTCCACTACAACGCCTGGCTATTTTTAGAGACGAGATCTCAAACCTGTAAACTCAGGCAATCCACCTGCCTGGGCCTCCCAGAGTGCTAGGCTTACAGGCATGAGCCACCGTGCCCAGCCCTATTACCATTCTTTAAAAAGAAGTTTTATTTTATTTTTTTTTTGAGACAGAGTCTTGCTTTGTCACCCTTTTTTTTTTTTTTTTTTTTTATACGGAGCCTCAAGCTATCCCCCAGGGTAGAGTGCCATGGCATCACAGCTCATAGCAACCTCCAACTCCTGGGCTAAAGCGAGGCTCCTGCCTCCGCCTCCCAAGTAGCTGGGACCACAGGTGCCCGCCACAACACCCGGCCATTTTTTGGTTGTAGCCATCATTGTTGTTTGGCGGGCCCAGGCTGGGGATTCGAACCCGCCATCTTAGGTGTATGTGGCTGGCGCCTTAGCCGATTGAGCCACAGGCGCTGAGCCTGCTTTGTCACCCTTGATAGAGTGCCATGGCGTCATAGCTCACAGCAACCTAAAATTTTTGGGCACAAGTGATCCTTTTGCCTCAGCCTCTCAAGTAGCTGGAACTACAGGCTCCTGACACAACACCTGGCTATTTTTAGAGACAGGGTCTTGCTCTAACTCACGCTGGTCTCCAACTCCTGGCCTCAAGTGAACATCCCCCATAAGACTCCCAAAGTACAAGGATTACAGGCATGAGCCAGCCACCAACAAATTTCTTTTTCTTAGTTGGGCAGCCCCCTGAACTAGAATAGGTTCAGAGAGACTCCCCTTTTTTTCTTTACCTGTTTATAGACATTTCAGTTCTTTTCAGTTTTTGGCTATTATAAGTAAAACAGCTGCAAATGCTTACGTATACAAGTCTTTGTGTGGACATGTTTCCATTTCTCTTAGGTTAATACCTAGAAATAGAAATGAGTTGAAGTGGGCAGTACCTGTGGCTCAAAGAGTAGGGCACCAGCCCCATATACTGGGGGTGGTGGGTTCAAGCCCAGCCCCGGCCAAAACTGCAAAAAAAAAGAAATGGGTTGAAGTGTGTGTTTATATGAAGGTGCCAAACTATTCCCAAAATAGTTGTAATCATTTTGTATTCCTAATTGTTCCATGTCCCTTTTATTTTTCTTTTCTTGAGACAGGGTTTTGCTTTGTCACCTTTGGTAGAGTGCTGTGGTATCAAAGCTCACAGCAACCTCAAACCCTTGGGCACAAGTGATCCTCTTGCCTCAGCCTCCTGAATAGCTAGGACTACAGGCACCCACCAGAGTGCTTGGCTATTTTTTAGAAATGGAGTCTTGCTCTTGCTCAGGCTGGTCCTGAGCTTAGGCAATCCACCTGCCTCGGACACCCAGAGTACTAGGATTACAGGTGTGAGCCACTGCCACGTCCTCTTTAACTCAATATTACCCTTTTAAACTTTATCCACTCTCATGGATGTGTGTGTAAATGGTGCCTCATTGTGCCCTTAATTTTAATTTTTCTAATTTTGAATTGCATTGAGTATCTTTTCATAGGTTTATTTTATTGGCTGTGTTTACCTACTTTTGTGTCTGTTCAAATTTTTGCCCTTAAAAAATGGGTCATTTGGACCGGGTGCAGTGGCTCATGCCTGTAATCCCAGCACTCTGGGAGACCGAGGTGGGTGGATTCCTTGAGCTCACACCAGTCTGAGCAAGAGTGATACACCATCTCAAAAAATGGCCGGGTGTTGTGGTGGGTGCCTGTAATCCCAGCTACTTGGGAGGATGAGGCAAGAGGATCACTTGAGCCCAAGAGTTTGAGGTTGCTGTGAGCTGTGATGCAATAGCACTCTACCAAAGATGACAAAGTGAAATTATCTCAAAAGAAAAAAAGTTGTTATGTCAAATTTTTTATTCTTTGTATTTTCAGAATATAAGTCCTTTCTTGGATGTGCAGAGGATGCCTCCCAAAAGTATACAGATTTTTTTTTTTTTTTTGAGACAGAGCCTCAAGCTGTTGTCCTGGGTAGAGTGCTATGGCATCATAGCTCACAGAAACCTCCAACTCCTGGGCTCAAGTGATTCTCCTGCCTCCGCCTCCCAAGTAGCTGGGACTACAGGCACCTGCCCCAACATCTGGCTATTTTTTTTTTTTTTTTTTTTGGTTGCAGCCAAAATTGTTGTTTGGCAGGCCCAGGCTGGTTTAAAACCCGCCAGCTCAGGTGTACGTGGCTGGTGCCTTAGCCGCTTGAGCCACAGGTGCTGAGCCAAGTATATACTTTTTAAGAAAGGAAATAACTGCATTAAAATGGTAACACTCAATGGGTCATTACAAAAATTTTGATATACACAAACATCAAGAAAGGTAAAATCCTCATGGATGGAAACAAACGAAGCCCTCCTAGCAACACTTGATAAGTTGATCAAATTGAAACTTGCAGAGGTGAATCAGAATGGACACTGCCGACTATGTTCCTTTTTTTTTGAGACAGAGCCTTAAGCTGTACCCCTGGGTAGAGTGCAATGGCATCACAGCTCACAGCAACTTCCAACTCCTGGGCTCAAGCGAGTCTCCTGCCTTAGCCTTTCAAGTAGCTGGGACTACCTGCGCCCTCCACAATACCCGGCTATTTTTTGGTTGTAGCCATCATTGTTTGGCAGGCCCAGGCTGGATTCGAATCCACCACCTTAGGTGTATGTGGCTAGTGCCTTAGCCACTTGAGCCACAAGCGCCAAGCCCTGACTATGTTTCTTGGAAGTGAAATAACAGACCATAGTATAGTCTGTCTCAAAATGTTTGTAGTGACCCAATGAGTGTTACAATTTTAATACAGTTTTTTTTTTTTTTTGAGACAGAGCCTCAAGCTGTCACCCTGGGTAGGATGCTGGGCTCAAGCAATTCTCCCTCCGCCTCCCAAGTAGCAGGGACTACAGGTGCCCTCCACAACACCCAGCTATTTTTTGTTGCAGCCATCATTGTTAATAATGCAGTTTTTTTCATGGCTTAAAATGTATATACTTTTTTTGGTACTCTCTTCATGTGTATTTTAAATATATTCTAATCTATGGTTTGCCTTTTAATTTTCTTAACAGTGTCTTTTTTTTTGAGACAGAGTCTCACTTTGTCGCCCTCGGTAGAGTGCCCAGATGTCACAGCTCACAGCAAGCTCAAACTCTTGGGCTTAAGCGATTCTCTTGCCTCAGCCTCCTGAGTAGCTGGGACTACAGGCGCCCACCACAACTCCCAGCTATTTTTGTGTTGCAATTGTCATTGTTGCTTTAACTGGCCTGGGCCAGATTCTAACCCACCAGCTTTGGTATATGTGGCTGGCGCCCTGCCGACCGATCTACCACACCACTGACAGTGTCTTGAAAAACAGTTGCTTCTAATTTTTTTTTTTTTTTTGAGACTCAGTCTCACTTTGTCGCTCTCAGTAGAGCGTTGTGATATCACAGCTCACAGCAACCTCAAACTCTTAGGTTCAAGTGACCCTCTTGGCTCAGCCTTTCAAGTAGCTAGGACTATAGGGGCCCACCACAAAGCCTGGCTATTTTTAGAGACAAGGTCTCACTCTTGCTCAGGGTGGTCTGGAATTCCTGAGCTCAGACAGTCCACTCGCTTTGGCGTCACAGAGTGCTGGGATCACAGGTGTGAGCCACCATGCCCTATCTGGCTTTTTTGTAATGGAGGCTCTGCTGCTGCCTGCACCTGTGAGCCTCTGTGACCCTTTTTCTCAGTCTCTAGCTGTTGGCTGCCTGAGGTGAGGAGGCCTTGGCTTCCCCATCTTCCTGCTTTCCTCCACCTGTCACCTATGCTTTTATTTTCTTTTTTAATTGTGGCAAAATACAAATAATGTGAAATTATGGTTTAGCATTGTAACCTTCTTTAGGTACACTATTCAATGGCATTAAGTATATTTACAGGGTTGAATCACTGCCACTTTCTATTTCTGGAACTCTTACATTACCCAAGACAGAAACTGTGTACCCATTACATGATTATTCACCCTTCTGTAGCCCCTGTTCGGTTTGTCTCTGTGTTTGCCCCCTCTAGATACTTGTGTGAGGAATCAAGCAGGATGTGTCCTTTTATGCCTGGTATATTATCAGACTTTATCACTGTGTGTGGCTTCGTGGTACTCTGTTATCTGCATATACCACATTTTGTTTATTCAACTGTCCATGACATTTGGATGCTTCCACTTTTTTTTTTTTTGAGACAGAGCCTCAAGCTATCCCCCTGGGTAGAGTGCTGTGGCGTCACAGCTCACAGCAACCTCCAACTCCTGGGCTCAAGCGAGTCTCTTGCCTCAGCCTCCTAAGTAGCTGGGATCACAGGCGCCCGCCACAACGCCTGGCTATTTTTCGGTTGCAGCCATCATTGTTGTTTTTGGTGGGCCTGGGCTGGATTCGAACCCACCATATGTGGCTGGCGCCTTAGCCACTTGAGCCACAGGTGCCGAGCCGGTGCTTCCACTTTATAGCTGTTGTGTATGGTGCTGCTGTGAACCTGCATCTATTTTTACACTGTGTCGCTGATGGAGTTACGTTCTGTCTATAACCGTAATTCATATTCCTGTATGCTAAAATGTTGGAAATGTCAGGCTCTGAGGAGCCAGGCCAGGTATGCAGATTAGGTTTCCCTATCTCTGGGTCCAGCTTCCCACAAATGCTCATGGCTGGCTTTAAGCTTCAAAGAGTGCTGCTGTTTCACTGTTATCAGTTCCCTGGGTTGTGTCCTGGAGTCGTTTTGTTTTTAAGACAAGGCTGCTGGAGTGATTGGCATGCAGGGTGTGATTGAAGCTCACTACACCCTCCAACTCCTGGGCTCAGACGATCCTCCCACAATGGCTTTCCAAAGTGCTGGGCACAGGCGCAACCCTCCCAAGTCTAGCTGGGTTCTTTGAACTTTGTTGTCCTGTATGTTGTGTCCTCTATTTTCTTTGGTTGCTTTCCCTACCAGACCCTGTGCTTTGCCAGTTCCCACCATTCTTCCTTCTTCCTTCCATCTTCTAGGAATTTGCTGGCTCACTGAGAACTCTCTTTATTGGGAATGCTCCTGCAGTTTTTGTGGTAGGCTTACAGGAGCCTCAGATGGTGTGGGCACTAGTCTGCTGAACCCCACATAGCTCTTATTCTAGGACTGGAGACTCTTGGGTCCCAAGTGCTGCCCCCTCCACAACTCTCAACTGGCTCCAGTCCCCACCCACTGCCCCACATAGACTCAGGGCCTTTGTCTCTGTAGGAGAGTGATTTTTTTTTTTTTTGAGACAGAGCCTCAAGCTATCCCCCTGGGTAGAGGGCCATGGCATCACAGCTCATAGCAACCTCCAACTCCTGGGCTAAAGCGAGTCTCCTGCCTCCGCCTCCCAAGTAGCTGGGACCACAGGCACCCACCACAACGCCCAGCCATTTTTTGGTTGCAGCCATCATTGTTGTTTGGCGGGCCCGGGCTGGGGATTCGAACTCGCCACCTTAGGTGTACGTGGCTGGCGCCTTAGCCGATTGAGCCACAGGCGCTGAGCCAGGAGAGTGATTTTTGAGTCAGCTTGGACCTGGGGTTGCAAGGCTGCCCCCTCCAAAGCTCTCTTTTGTTATTTTGGCTTTCTCACTGTCATACTTGATAGACCTTTGTAGAACTCCTCATTGGGGGTCGTGGCCCATTTGAACTGTGAAGTTAACTGAATCAGAATCTGATGAAAGGTGCCCAGTGGTCCTGGGTCTAGGAAGCTGTGTTTTGCTGGGCTGCCAGAGCTTCCCAGCCCTGTGTTATTGTTATTCCCTTTTCCTCTCCTAGTCCTGGACTGGCTTTTATCTTAAGTTCTCATTGAGCCTCTTTTTCTTTTCTTTTCTTTTCTTTTTTTTTTTTTTGAGACAGAGTCTCACTTTGTTGCCCTTGGTAGAGTGCTGTGGCATCACCGCTCACAACAACCTCTGACTCTTGGGTTTAAGTGATTCTCTTGTCTCAGCCTCCCAAGGAGCTGGGACTACAGGCGCCTGCCACAACGCCTGGCTATTTTTTGGTTGTAGTTGTCATTGTTGTTTGGCAGGCCCCGGCTGGGTTTGAACCCGCCAGCTCCGGTATATGTGGCTGGCGCCTTAGCTGCTGAGCTAGAAGCACCAAGCCATCTCTTTTTCTTTCCTTTTCTTTTCTTTTTTTTTTGAGACAGTATCACTTTGTTATCCTCAGTAGAGTGCTGTGACATCACAGCTCACAGCAACCTCAGACTCTTTGGCTCAAGTGATTGATGCTCTTGCCTCAGTCTCCCGAGTAGCTGGGACTACAGGTGCCTACCACAACACCCAGCTATTTTTCGAGACGAGGTCTTACTCTGGCTCAGGCTGGTCTTAAACCCGTGAGCTTAGGCAATCCACCTACCTCAGCCTCCCAAGTGTTAGGATTACAGGCGTGAGCCACCTTGCCTTTGAGTCTCTTTTTCAAATGTTTGTGCCTCAGGCTGCTAGCTTCTTTCATGTGGGCATCGCAGCCTTTGGTATCTTGCTGTGAGAGAGTTTATTAGATTTGTTTTGGAGCAACATGGCAAAGAGAAAGGACAGTGGGAAGAGAGATGTAGAACCTCCCTGGTTTCTGGGGAGAGGCCGCCTCAGATTTTCTGGCCCCTGACAGACACTGCAGCCACAGCTCATGGTTACTCAGGTCAGCACCTCGTGTGGTCCAAGTGCAGCCCCAACCCCAGGTGCCAAACCAAGCAGGCTGAGAGCCTGATGTATGCAAATGTACAGGTGCCACAGGGTCCTCCCTCTCTCAGGACTGTCAGCCAGGTGGTTATTACTGAGCTAAATAAGATTTCATTTTGTAGATCAAAAAGAGTATAGTAGTTTAAATTTCACATGGTTCTACTGTTAAATGTGATGCTGCAGGGAGCATTGAGGAGCATTAAGATCACTGAGAAAGAACACAACATTACACCAGGTGCCAGAAAGGAAGCTGTGACTGGAGGACAAGTAGTAAGAGCTATCTGACAGGCGAGTAGTCAGAGCAGAGACACTTTATAAAGCCACAGCGAACAGGATGTGTGGTGCAGGTCAGAGATTGCTGGGCCTTTGCTGGGCCTGGTTTCTCCTTCCCTGGTTCCTACCCCACCAACTGGGTGTATTGTAGCAGTGTCTGCCTCTGCCACCCTCTCTAAATATCAACCCTGTTGGAGCCTCCTGCAAAGATGAGGCAGATCTCAGAAAGTGGAATGAATGAATGAAGGAAGGAAGAGGGGAGGTGCTGCCCTCTGGAGCCTGGGTCTGCCTGGGTGACAGCTGCCACCTCAGCCTCAGCCTCAGAGGACGAGATATGGGTTGGCCCAGGTCTTTGTGGCCAACCTTCTGGGAATACCTTCTGGAGCATGTCCCTGGGTGAGCATTTCTGTGTAGTCTTTCATTGTATCTGTTTTGATGGACGTGTACAGTGTGAATGGGGTTTAATGTACAATTTCTGATACTGAATTGGAGCAACTTTTTGTGTTCCTTTTAAAAAAATGCAGCTGTGGGCTGGGTGAGGTGTCTCACGCCTATAATCCTAGCACTGTGGGAGGCTGGGGCAGGTGGATTGCCTGAGCTCATCAGTTCAAGATCAGCCTGATCAAAAGTGAGACCCCCGTCTCTAAAAATAGCTGGTTGTTTAGCTGGGCATTGTGGTTGGTGCCTGTAGCTACTTGGGAGGCTGAAGCAAGAGAATTGCTTAAGCTGAAGAGTTTAAGGTTGCTGTGAGCTGTAACACAAGCGCACTCTACTGAGGGCAACATAGTGAGATTCTGTCTCAAAAAAAAAAAAGGGAGGGGCGGTGCCTGTAGCTCAGTGGGTGGGGCACTGGCCCCATATACCAAGGGTGGCAGGTTTGAGCCCAGCCCTGGCCAAACTGCAACAAAAAAATAGCCAGGCATTGTAGCGGGCGCCTGTAGTCCCAGCTACTTGGGAGGCTGAGGCAAGAGAATTGCCTAAGCCCAAGGAGATGGAGGTTGCTGTGAGCTGTGACAGTACAGCACTCTATTGAGGATTAATAAGTGAAACTCTGTCTCAAAAAAAAAAAAAAGCTGGGTGTTGTGGCAGACACCTGTAATCCCAGCTACTCGGGAGGTTGAGGCAGGAGGATTGCTTGA
>CAUYQV010023355.1:0-25833 GCA_963574575.1 Galagoides demidoff | reverse complement strand
GAATATAAATGTCTTAACATAATAACTAAGAAAATGACATAAAGGCTATGTTAACCAGTTTGATGAAAATATTTCAAATTGTATATGAAAATACCACACTGTACCCCATGATTGCATTAATGTACACAGCTATCATTTAATAATAATAAAAACAAGAGTTCTGAGACAATGCTTCATTATCTTCTACCCTCCAAAGCTGCTGTAGAGAAGTATGAAAACTTTTAGAGATTTGATGTTTTTTAATGAAATCTTTCTTGCTTTCTCCCAGAAAACTCGTTCTATCCTCCCTGGGTCCCTTGTACCCTAAGCTTTTATGGTGCTGTGTGTCGATATAACTATTTTTAGGCATCTTGTAGGACCTTAGTGGGAATTTTAACTTAGAAATATGTTGTTTAGTTTTAGAAAATTCTACTGAACTTTTTTAAATGCTTTTCTCCCCCTTTTTAAACATTTTATTACTATTTTATTTTTCAATTCTCATTATTCAGATGCTAAAATATACCCTGGTCCTCCAATTTTTTCTTCTAATCTTCTCTTCTTGCCCGTTTCCATCTTCTTTCCTTTCTGAAGTTTCTACAGTTTGGACATTTACGTATCTAATGAGTGAGTCATTGCTCTTATTCTGCTTTCATTTCTAAGAGTTAGCTTTTATTCTCTGAGAATTCCTTTCAATTAGTATTTGGTGTTTATTTAATAGATGCAAAATCATCTCTTTTCTTTCTCCATGATATTAATATTGTTTGAGTTTTCTTCTCTCTGCCTAGTTTTTACTTTATAATGGTCTTCTGTTTGTTTCAGAATTCATCTTTCATATTATAGACTCTTCAGAATTATCTCAGGTTCTTAGGAGTCTGTTTGCATTTGAGTGTGGAGGTGAGTTGATCCAAACCTTGCAAGGGCGGCTTGTTAGCAGGGTCCTTCCAGGAGAATTGCTGGGTGTGTCCATGCAGAGCACTGGGCAAAATTTGCAGAAAAGACTCTTCCAAGCTCCAGCTTTGAGTGTGAACATTTGGCTGCCCTTCTCCTGTAAACTATGTAGGGGTTCAGCTGGGTGAGGGTGAAGTAGGGATCTCAAAATTTAGCAAGTAAAATTTTATTTATTCAATGCCCCACTTTAAACACCCCATCTTGTGGTCCTTCATTCAAGAGAATTTTCATTTCACCCCCTCCAAATAATCTAGTCTGCATCATGGTGTGTAGGGCAGGTCGGGTCTAACAAATATTCTAAACAGGGTCTTCAGCCAATATCCAGCTTGGTGCTGTATTGATGCCCCACCCCCACCCTGACATCTTTGACAGGTTTTCCTGTATAAATTGGCCTATGTTTTAAGACTCTTTAGAATTGCATTCTCTTGGGTGTGATGAGTCATTTCCTACTTTGTCCATCTACATACTTTATCAGTTCGGAGACATACCTTTTTTTTTTTTCAGTGTTGACTGGGGGTGAGTTTGTATATGGGGCCGGCACCCTACTCCTTTGAGCCACAGGCGCCACCCTACATTTTGTATTTTTTACTCTGTGTTTACTAGCTCTCAGATTGAGATGATATTCATTTGACAGGACATGGTCGTTTATTGGAAGTATTGTGGCTTTTTCTAAATACTTTAAGTATTTCTAATAATTGATGACTCTCAAACTTACAGAAATATGGTTCTTATTCCCCTCCTCTCTATGATTATGGAGTTATAAGGCCTCATTGCCATTTTTTTCCAGTAGGCAAGGGTTAATACAAGGGGGCTCAGAAACAAACTATCTTCTTTGTTTGGAGGTCAGATCATCTTGTGAAAGAACTTGGTGATCTCAGAAAAAAGGGTGAGCCTAACATATCCCAGGTCTTGTACCATCTGCTGAACTCCCTGAGCTGGAATGTCCTAATTTGCCTAAGTTGGTCCCTCTGTGCTCCTTCCCAGCAGATTCACACCACGGTGTTGGTCATGGTTCCAGTTAGAAAGAGTCAAAGAGGTCTCAGTGTGTGACATACCTTTTGGGGGCAAGACACACTTATAAGAGAGACTTTACCTAACAAATGCAAAAAACCCAAAAGATAAAAAGATAAGAGTTAAAGAGTAGCTGATGTCTGATACTCTAAGTTGCAGTCAGATTTCCTGTTGTGCCTTCTACTTCTGGAACTTTGGTTTATACCTAGTTTAATTTCTTTATACGTAAAATTGTTTTATTTTTTCTTTTCTACTATGACAACAATATGGAATTACATTTTTTAACCATTTGTAACTATTAATGGGATTTTAAAAATATATATATATTTTTATTAAATCATAGCTGTGTACATTAATGCAGTCATGGGGGTACAATGTTCTGGTTTTATATACAAATTTGAAATATTTTCATCAATCTGGTTAACATAGCCTTCACCCTGGGTCAGTAAGATGGGCTAATTCTCTAGGCTTGGGGCCCTCATAGGACCATTTCATTAACTCCACTTCCTTGGAGACTGATGGTTCCACACCATTACTGCACCTAATGTCAGCCTGGTTTGATGGCTGCTTTGACTGAGTGGTGAGCCATCCACGCAATCTCTGCCTACCTTGATTGCTTCTCCCTCCATGATCAAGACAACCCACTGACTGATAGATCCACCAGCTCCTGTCAGAGTCTCAGCAATTTGTCTATTTCCTTCAGAGGCTTGCCACCACCTCTCATATTTCTTTCACTCTCTGTCTTTCCCATCTCATCGGCAAAATTTAGCAAGTACAATTTTATTTATTCAATGCCCCACTTTAAACACTCCATCTTGTGGTTCTTAGAATTTTCATTTCAACCCCTCCAAATAATCTAGTCTGCATCACAGTGTGTAGGGCATGTCAGGTCTAACCAATATTCTAAACAGGGTTTTCTTCTTTAAAAGCTAAGATTCAATAGTTTAATGGAGTCTGACTTAGTAACCATGGAGCAAAATGACTGTTCAAGTATTTTGAACTATTTTATCAGAAAGTAGATAATGGTCATTATCAGTGCCCAAACATTTTCCTCAGATATTCTTCTACCTGCCAAAGGGTCAGAGTAGAGGACTGTGGTTTCTCTGTCCCTGGACAGATGAGCTCTGGCTCCCTGGCATCTCCCTTCTCGCACCGATCAACAATTTGGACCACTAAGTAATCCTGGGTGATCTTTTTTCTCACATCACTTTTAATTCTCATTTCAGATGAATGAGATGACTTCATAGCCACACCCCTTGGTCATGTTAATTTTATTCCACTGAGACACGTTGCAAAAGCAAGTCTGAAGGGAAGGTGGCCCAAATGACAGGGTAACGGCAGCCTACAGAGAACTGTCTGACAAATCTAGAAAGAACAAACCATGATGTCAGGATAGAATGGAACAAATCAATGTCATCTGTAAAGCCGTGTAGAATTCATTGGTGAGTCAAAAACTACGGCAAAGATCTGTCCATGAAAACTGACAGATTAATGTTTTAAACAACTACAGTGTCATCCCGGGTTACCTAGCAAGACAGCAGATGACAGGGACCAGCGCTCTGAAGTGGAATCATAGGCACCTTTTCAGAATAGTTTCAATAAAATAAAAATATAACAAAACACCTCTTCTCCCAACCAATTCCTTCATTCTGCAAGGTTCCTTCTGGTTTTGCTGACATTTTATCTTGCTAAATGCCCCTACTGGCCAAATAAACTATGTTTACCACAGTTACTTAATTCACCTAAATGATAGGACTCCATGGAATACAGAAGGCTACATTTCTTGTCATTTCAACATGATGTAAAATTCCATTAGGTTTCATTAAAAATTGAATAGCACTATTATATTTTGACTCTTAACTGTATAACTGTGATCTCTACAACTTTTTAAATGCCCATTCAGAACTATAGAATAAAAATTTACAGGTAATTAGAGCTCCATAATATGTATTTTGAAATGTTTCTACTAGTTTCTTTTTTTTTTAATGTCCATACCTGCTGGAAGATGACTAGTCCCCTTACAACAATATCACATAATGGCCGTCAATATTTTCAATAGTCACTTACCATGTACCCTCTCTGGTAAGTACTTTCCACATGTTAACATCTATTCCTCACCTTGACCCAATAAGGTAAGCATTTGATTGTCTAAAATACCTCAGACTTTAAAATGTTAAGTAACATCCTTAGATATCAGTTGGGACTGGAAGTCAAAGTCTAACTCAGATTAACTGCCCAGAACTCCATAGCTTTAAAACTCTACCAAACCAGGAACAACACAGCCAAAAGAATAAGATAAATTAATTAATAAGGAAGGATTCTAGCTCATCATTTCATGCTTGATTTTATCTTACTTTCCCCCACCTGCCTGGAGATGAAATATTAAAATCTACTACCACAGAGAGAACTATCCTTATGGTACTGTTCAAGTTCACAGTAAAATGGAAATATTTCCTTCTAATAATGGTGCTTTACTTTTAGGAGGGGCAATGCTGACCTCAGGTATACTCAACAAGGGCAATGAAGATAGTGAGGAGGTGTCCTCCACCATCCATGAGAGCAGTCTTCCAACATCTGAACAGTGAATGTGGAAGCAGCATCACCCCAGGCTCAGCCAAACTGGTGCCTTGCCTTCCCTCCAGTGGATTTTGCATGGGTTAGGTCAGCACTCATGGTGTCAGGTGTCCACTTCCTCTTTCCCACTTCCTCTCTTTTCCTCAAGTCTAGGTTCGATGCCTTTGCCTTTCAACTTCACAGAGATAGAGCACAAGAGGACTTCATTCCGTTGCTATCAGTTTTGCGTGAACACGTTCCTGACCTCTCCCTCACTCTCTATACCTAGAAGAATTGATGACCATTCTCCCAGCACCATTGATGCTTTTTTGAATCCTCTTGATTCACATGCCTGTCCTCTCTCTTAGGCCATTCATGCATGGACAACAGGAACCACACTTTTGCATTATCACCTTCTTCTTGCTTAGAATAGAATAAACTCAATAAATGATGAATGGAGGGTAGGTGAGTGCCTTAATGGGACCTCAACAAATAAAATTTGGGGATCAATACCCGAAAATGTAGAGTAATGTAGAGCAAGCTTACAAAATGTATCTGAGAAAACGTAGAAGATGAGGTTAAATTACTTTTGTATTTATTTTTATATTCTCTAAAGCAAGATTTCTATGATCTTTTCTCATAAAGTGCTCTTTCTCATTCCTGCACGTTCTCTCTCTCTCTCACACACATGCAAAATCACATGACTACATATTATATATCTTCTGTCTATATAACCTGCTTTAGGAAGAATGCTATTCAAAACAGACATCTTTGACAAAACAATAAGGTTTATCCTTTCTAATTCGATACTCTTTGTAGAAAGTTCAACAGCTAAGTGTTCATGGCACAGGAATAATCGTACAATCGTACTCTCATTGCCAAACGTCATCAGGATTTACTGGACTGATGGCCAGCATTTTCCTTTGATGGTCTTGTCTTCCTTCCTGGAACAAACTCTTTTGACAGATTCTAAGATCTGTCTCTGGCCTGCCTTCCCACCTCTCTGGATGTGCTTCTCACCTCACTTCCCTCTTTGAGTGTTTCTTTCTCTCTTAAGCCATCATTTTACTTGTGATTCTTTTAAGGCTCTATTTTCTTGAACTTTCTATGACTAACCTCATCCATTCTCACAGCCTCCATGACTGGCTCTTGGTATCTGTTCAGTTATTCTACTTGCCATTCAGTCTCCCAAACCAGAGGTTCACATCCAAATCCAGAATCAATGAAAATATGCAAATCTACTTACCCTTTTTTCCTTTTGTATCTCTTGAAATAACACTATCATTTATCCAAATGGCCTAATTCTAAAATTTGTGTATCTTTCTGGACTTAGTCCTTTCCAGAGTTATATAACAAATCATTTCTAATCTATCCACTGAGCAACCCATGGACACAGCTCCAATCCCAAACCACCATTGTTCCTTGCCTGAATTCTTAAACTTAGTTATCTCCTCTGTTCAAACTCATTTTCAATCTGTTCTCCAAAATATAGCCAAAAACTATCTTTTGAAAACATCAAATGTGATTATGTTATTCATTTATTCAGAAACTGTAAGTGGCTTTTCATTTTTAAGGGATAAAGCTGATCTGTTCTTAACATTTAACCCTTCAATAGGTCAACATTTTATAACATTAAAGGAAACATTCTTTCCCACAGGCATCAACATCTGTCTCTCTTAGAACTTGGTATCAATTTGAGCATTGCATACGTTGAGCAAATCTTACCAGGTGTCCCTAGTGTTGTAGTTTTCTTTCATTCATATAAAGGAATAGACTTTCAACCCTCCATATAATGTTATTAACTTGAAATCATAGATAGAACCAAAACAACTACAACTTCTCAAGACATCTCTCTAACTACTGTTTAATATTTAATAGCTTCTACTAGTTACCCAGTTCCCCCTATCTTCGAAGATATTTTTCCTTTTTTGCCCCCTAGGAAATGTATGTGGCAGTTCTCAGGGTTGGAAGAACATATTCTGACTGCTGAGAAAAGTGTCAACAGAGGTTTGCCTTCTACTGACCTACCCTCCCAGGTGCCTTCATAAAATCTACATAAAAATAAACTCAATCAGAAAATTGACATTTTCAGATATGATTTAATAGTTCATCCTACATCAGTGCATGGAAAAGTAATCCATTTTCCCATCATTTTACTTTCTCTGGAACATAAAATTTTCCAATGAATTTCCCTTGTAGCTCTCTGAGATGCGAGTGTCTGTGAGCATTTCAAGAATGTCTGGAGTCTCCTCTATGGCTCCACATGCCCCAGAGAGTTCCATGATTTGATCTCTAGAAATAAAAATGTGTGCCCAACAATATGGTGATATTGCTGGATTTTTTTTCAGTACCACAGTATAAGAGTTTTCTGGTACATAAATGAAATGTCGGGGGAGCACCACCTTCTCCCTAACAGCAACCACGCGTGTGCACGGAGCCCTTCATGCTCCCTGGCCGGCAGCAAATCACACCTTCCAATATTTTAGAGTTAGCATCACGTTTTATTCCAAAGCAGGAAGGATGCCATTTTCTTCAACCAAATTGCTAGCACATACTACATGTTAGGTATCAATAAACATTTATGGAATTAATGAGTAAAATAACAACAGCACAACAGGTATTTATGTGCAAAGCCTTCTTCAAAGTTCAAGGAAGAAACTTGGCCACAAAACCAATGCAGGTATGGATCCTGCTGACGGTTTTAAGTGAGTAAAAGAGTTGAAATCTGTACATTATTAACTAGAAGATGAATAAAATGCTAAATTGTGATGAAAGACACATAAAGGAATGCCAGACAATTTCACATTAGAAAAAAAAACAGAAAGGGCTGGTGAGAAAGAAGAAATGAAGGCAGTGCCCCATCAGAGACCACGAGATGGTCGTTTGGACTGCGTGAAAGGGGAGGGAGGTCTTAGAGGAGAAAGAACATTGCCATGACTTAAGGCCCAGAACTGGACAAGTACTGAGTGTGTATGGATGTTTCAGGAAGTAAGTAGAGTTCATCCTGATTGAAGTGTAAGGCCAGACAATATCAGGCAAATAAATCAAGAGTCTGACAGATGTAAAGGGTCGAAATGCAGAAATGATCCTGACTTTATTCATTTATCGAATCTGAAGCACATTGCATCTGTTTCCACGCTCCAAGTGTGAAACCCTTTGAATTTGTATTGAACTCATTTATTTCGCCAACAAGAACATAGTTAATACGATTTAACTCATTTTTTGACCTTTGAGGGTGAGTAGTGCAAATATGGATCTTGTACTGTACTGCACTCCAGGATGTGAGTTGGCTTGTCACTGAGTGTCCCTGTCAACTGTAGAGCTTCTTCATAATTAGGCGAACACAATGAAGTCCTCTGGGGTTGGGGACACAGAGAGCTATGGGCTCTGACAACCAAGTAAGTAGTCTAATTCTCTACCGCTTCATTTACGCTGTTGACATTCCCCCTCGTGCATTTGTGTGTGCGTGTGTATCTTTCAGAGCTTCTCTTCCTTATTGCCTCCAGAGTGGTTTTAATTCTTACTGTCACATCCACTGTTTATGGAGGCACCTGACTTACCATTGGGCTGACATCAGGCAAGAGGGAGTTATTGCTAAAATTATACCCTGATATTTGTGTAATAGTTTTATTATTTCTACAAAACAGCTATAGTGTTACTCTCATTATTTTATCTTCCCTCCGGTCCAGTGAAAATTTAGGATATATAATATAACCCATGTGTATAAAGAGTGAACTGGCAATCAGTGAATTAAGTGAATAATTCAAGATTACTTAGTTAGGGGCACAAGCAGAGACAGTGACAGGTGGCCCGCTGGTCTTCCTAAGATATGTAATATGCATATGCCTTTTCCTGATAAGGTATGTAATATGTATATGCACGTCAACTTTTTTGTTTCATCTAGGAAATATATTTCCCCATTGCTTTGGTAGTGACATATTCAAAACATGGACGTTCTTACATTAACTTGTTAAAATCCATATGGGACGAGAGGATCTGAGTCTGCTGTTCACTTCTTAGAATACTGTACATTCAATTAAAAGAAAATGCTCTCTTTGCTAAAGCAGCTTAATGATTTGAACATTTCAGTGCGATCTATTCTCAGATCAACTTCAAAAGACTAAATTTAAACCTGTCTTCAAGCTGTGAAGGTTTTGGGTTCTTTTTCTTTCTTTTCTTCTTCTTTTTTTCCTTTTAGAAATTCGTCTGCTGGGAATGAAGTAAGTACAGCCTAACAAGGGACAGAGCCATGATTTGCACCCTGATGATCAAATAAGAACCTGCAGGAAAGTAGTGATGAGCAGAGCACTGTTGAAATAGTTTATACTTGCCAGAGCAAAACGAACCGCGACCCACAGATTCCTTCCATGCTCATCACCCTTCCACATCGCGCCAATGTGTGGAAGCCTCTTCATGCACGTGGGTTATCGAGTTTGCAGCCCTTTTTCAGTCATAAAGAATAGTGTACCAGCTGCTCCTGGTACACTGAGTTTGTCACACTGTAGATAAGCTAATAACATTATGTGAGACCATGGGGGGAAAAATAAAAGATTCGCATTTAATCCATATTAACTACCAGGAGACCCATCAAGGCAGTTGGGCGAGCTCATGATACAGCAGCTTCTAGCAAATTAGCAGCCCATAACAACTTAGTTATAATGAGCTGCAAGATCTTACACCATAAGCTCAACTCCATTAAAGTGAATTTGAGTACATGAATTCATGTACAAAGTATAACCTTAACATCTGTCTGTGCTTAGCTGATATTTTGTTTATGCCTTTTCAGGAACAGCCAAATTAGTTTTCTGTCCCCTGAAAGTAGGGACTGTAATTTCCATCAGCTGAGGCTCTACCCGATGGTGTGGGCAGGACCGATCACCGGGAACCTCGCTGGCCACAGCTCGGGGCGGCAAACTGCTCCTGATTCTGGCAGCTGTTTTGTACACATTAAGCCAATTTTTTCCCAAACAATTTCCCTGTGCTGCACAAGTGGGAAAAGCAATAGTCTAGTCAGAAATTAAACAGTCAACAAGACATGTGTATCTGATAAATACCACAGACCTGGTATTTAGTTAATCCAAATGACTTAAATTGTACCCTGCTACACTCAGCACGGAGGACCTTTCTATTTTAATAAACCCAGGCCGTTTTTCTCCTTCCCCAAAATCAATGTCCTCCTTCCTTTTGCACAGTGGAGTAAATACTCTGCAGGGACTCTGGAAACAATATCATCACCGTTACAACCGTTATTTCTGCCTTACATATGAGGAAACAGAGGTAAAGACCACTCACGTCTAACCAGATGTTAGTAAAGAAACAGACATTCAAAATATAGCTTAAGATACTTTCCAAGGAGTTTTATGTATAGTATGAATAAATAGGTGAATAATCTAATTTTCCTATTCTTTTTCTGCTTTAAATAGCCAGTGTACATTAATCACTTGAATTGTATTCTCAGAATTCCCATATTATCTTCAGAAACCTCAGGAGCAGAAAAAAGATGTACTATACATATCATGGCTTTTCTAGATTTTTACACACCCAAACGTCATCTAGTTCTCATCAACCTGAATACAGCATCTCACATGTCTCAGAATCTTACATGGGGATGGGATCTAGAAAGTTACTGACTTCATGATCCTTCTGCTTCAAGGGTCACTGCTTAGTCCTGAGTGCAAGTTACCAAGACCAGTGGCTCAGTGTCACATCTCTTATCAGTCTACTGAAGATAACTCTGGTCATCAAAATCATAGTATGCCTTTTTATAAAAATCTAATATGTATTCATATTGATTCTGATTCTGACTGGTGGTCATTCGTACATTGAATTTTTCATTGACAGAGTAGATGACCCACATCTGAAAACCACACCTTCTCTTCTGTGATTCAAACAGGGGTGATCTCATTGTTTTCAGAGGTCCCCTCACTCTGACCACATCTGTCTCCCCTGTGTGTTAATGCCTCCCTTCCCCAATTCATATTACCAACATTCCATACGATATTTCTAATATGGTGTGAAAAGCGCCAGGTATTTTTAAAAGCCATTGCTTTTCTTATAACTTTGAAATTGATCTTCCATTAATGTCACTTAAGGCTATGGTAGCTTTCATAATCTTGCCAAATAGGTGCTTCTGTGCAACTTCAATTTGACTAAATTTCAAGTACTTTTTGTTCTGAACCTCTGCCAAACCCGACTTCCTTGTACTACCGACCTCTGTAACTGAGACTTTTGAATCTACAGATAAGGCCAGACATGTATCCTAATTTTTTTTTTCTTTTTGTTTTCATCTCTTATTTCTTACATTTTACATTCCTCTTGAAACCAAATTCTGCATCAAGCATATGCAAATTTTCTTAGCCTTGTGGGTCCTGCTTGTTTTGAAGAAATCAATCCAATTCTCTGACTATAGCTTTGAAAAGGGTCACACAGACCCTTTTCCGTGTTGATAATCACACACTAAATAGTGTACCTGAAGGGATATATAAACATATGTCTAACTCCCAGATCAGCAAAGATCAGCAGACACCTCGGAGTGTGTTTTAGCACCAGACATGATGCCAGCACTGTGCTGCGATGTCGTCTTACTGCCCCATCTGTAATGCGGTCTGAGTGTGCACTTGTTTGCAGATGAAGGACAATCATTCACAATTACACGATCATCTTCTTCAGTAATTTCAGACACCAGTTATAATCAAGATATAGAGTCTTACAAGGAGAAACGTCAAAGCTTCATAAATTATCTGTTTCTCCTACCCCAGGTTTCCAATTTGATTGCAGACTTCCCTGGAATTCACTGAGGAGTGCAGGTCAGTTAGTTGGGGCAACAGGTACCCTAAAGTGGGGGTGCATGAGGGAAGCCAGGGGTTATGGGGAGTAAAAATTTGAACTTATATTTAAATGTACTATTCTTAGCTTATACAAAATAGGTTTCATTATATCATCTAATGTACACATTTTGGTACAGAAGTACATTTACGTCATGGACAAATACATGAGTGTGTAATGGATATCCGTGCTCACTAGAGGGACAGCTCCCTGAGGGAAGGGACTCTGTCATCACTTTATTTCTAGTTTTTAAAACAGCAACTGTTAAATAATAGATGCTCAGTAAATAGGGATATAATAATGACACTGACATTTTAAGAAAAACATTGTTGTGCTTTGGAAATAGTAAGCATGTATAGACTCAGCACATAGAATGGAAATGATGAGTGAGGGTGCATGAAAAAAAATAAAAAAGTAGCACAATGGCTGCAGATGAAAGTAGCGAAAAGAGAGGAAAAAAGTGGATGGCAAAAACAGGGAGGTTGTCATAAGATCTGACCTTGACCCACCTGACATTCACCTTAGCACTGAATGAATTTTCCCTTGTGCCCAACAAAGCACCTAGGAAAGGCTGATAGCAGAGAGTGGGCCTGAAAAAAATGAGACTGATCAGTCCCATGTCCATCAACTCCACTCAGCTCTTCTCACCTGTGCTCCTCTCCTAGTGATGTGCTTGTGTCTCCGGCTCCCACCCAGGCCTAACTCCCTGCAGAGAACTCTCAGATCAGCCGTGAACTTGTCCTTCTGCCTCCCTCATGCTAGTTTCTGTATCTGTAAAATAGGATGCCTGGTTTTTTAAATTGTGGCGCTGCTAGCAATCCTCAGGGAGCCCATTAGAAGTGCAGGTGTGCAGCCCTGTCTTTCAGAAGCTGAGTCAGGAAGCTGCATTTATAACAACGGCCCTGGGGACTCTGACACGGATGGTTCCCACAATCTCCCATCACCAAGCCCCAAACTCCAGGCCCTGTGGGATCCCAAATTAGAACATGCTGATCAGTGGATCAAAGGGTGGGTAGCAAAGGGGGGATGTTCTTGGAGCACCTGGATGAAGGTGAGCAGTAAAGCCAGACAGTGAGGGAGTGTCTCAACAGTCAGAAATCTAGAAGGTTTTCTAAAATCTAAGTATAAGGGTGAAATTGTAGCATCTGACAGAAGGCTGAAGGAGGGTGAGCTTCAGTTAAGCACAAAGAGTTCAAAATCCTGCACTAATTGACTGTCCCTGTCTGTAGAATGTGGTCTGAGTGTGCACTTGTTTGCAGATGAAGGACAATCATTCACAATTATCTGATCCTCTTCTTCAGTAATTTCAGACACCAGTTATAATCAAGACATAGAGCCTTACAAGGAGAAATGGCGAAGAGATTTCTGGGATCTTGGAAATATCATGTCATAAAATAAGTATTCAGCTTAAAGTTTCCCAGTTATCATACAGGAGTCATAGGTGACACTTGGGGACCCTGTACAGCTTCAATGAGATGTTGTAAGGAGATAATCAAAAGTACACTGGGTGTACAAAATACGTTTTTCAATTTTTATTTAAGAGTAACAACAAAATAAAAGGAAGGATCAGGTTTATAAATTTTTTGTGAAGAAATGCAAATTTCCTGCATAATTGTATAGATCTGGAGATAAAATAAGTTCTTGGATGGGAAACATATGCTATTTGGCCAATACGTGCACATTACATTTACCAAATATATGCCCAGATGGACTGGGGTCTGCAAGTAACGTGAAGTCCAGGGCAGCAGAGGCTGTGGCACAGGGTCCTGCCACTGGCAGCAGAGCCTGGTGTGCGCTGGGTCAAATGGCCAAGTACATCCCACGGCCACAGCCTCACAGTCCCCCCCAATCCTCCCTCTCTCATTCTCTTTCATCTCTGGTTCTGTATTTACAATTTCCAATTTGGGGGATAAGGGCTCCATGATAATGTGGGTGCAGTTAATCCCCAACCTCAGCAAATAAGTTTAATTACATTTAACATTTCAATGCTGAATATAGTATCTCTCCAAGAAACCCTATTAAAGCTGATGAAAATTACCAGAAATTGGTTCAGAAGCGCATGGAGCTTGAAATGAACAGAAGCAGCTGAAGTTCATGAGGAGGAACGTTTGACTAATGCGAAAGCTATCCAGGAAGTAATCATCTTCAGAGTTCCTGTCCTTGTGGGACGCACAGTCAGACGCTCCACTCCACCTGCTAAACAGCGGACGAGGTGCACGGTGTGCAGAAAACTCAGCTACTCTCCTTATACTGAAACGATGAGTGGACTGACACTTAAACTTGGCTTTTCTCCTTTAAAAAAAGCTAGTCCTGTTGGAAGCCAAGCTAGAGTAACTCAGTTTAACTCAGTATTCCTATTTCTAGAAGTCTAACTCTTCTACATTTGAAAACTATTTATACACAGGAGAAGGTCACAAGGTAATTGTCCGCAGTACAGTGTTCATGAAATTATTAGAGTTCACATTTAAAATCTCACGAGCTGAGTTCAATTAAACTTGTCAGATGGAAGATGAATGAAATAGAAGCAGGTGATTTGATCCACAAATAACAAAATCACACCCATTGTCATCATGCTTTCCAGGTAAGATATGGTCAAAGAATATCACCACGAACATGATTAATATTCACTGGTAAGTTTTAAGATCTTAGGGATATATTTTGTTTTTTGAGTAGAACTTAATGCAGCTGCCAACTGAATATGGTCACATAAATAATCCAGGCCATGGAATCATTTTTTGCACGTTAATAGAGGACAGAAACATGAAGAAATACATGATTTGGTATCTTAGAGGTAAGTAGTATTTACTTCTTTGTGTGCTCTTTATGAAAAACATTGTTTGGAGAATATGCAGATTAATCACAGACCCATAGGGAGAGCTGGGGTAGGACCATAACAGTTATGCTTTTTATACTGGAAAAAAAAGGCTAAGAACACACAGGTTGAAGGCATTTGTCACTTTTCCACAGCTAGAGAGGGGAAAGCCAAGAAGAGGCTTTTTTGTTTCCTTATAGTTCCTCTGATGACATATATCATGCCACAGAAAGGAAATTCTCAAGTTCCCTTCACTACACAGCGCAGGAGACTTGGTTAGGAGTGTTGGTGCACAAGGGATGTTGAATCTGCTGCCTCTAACTGACCACTCACTTTCTCTTCTACTTAAGACAGAACATGGGTTGCAAGTGACAATTTCCAATAATCACCACTGTATTTTTTCTTAAAGTCTGGGGAAAGAAAAGGAACACCGTACATTTGATACTAGGAAATACACAGAAAATATTACATATATATTATATATGTACAGAAGGTATTAAAAATGTATACACACTTTAAGAGAGGAAAAAACGACCTTAAAATTGTAATTTCAATATATACTGATAACAAAAGATGATACAAACCATGCTGTGACCCTCTTGTACCCGCAGAAGTCATATGTGACTTGAATATTACAGATACAGTTTTTTCCTTTCTTAAAACGTGTATGTGTTCTTTCAGCAGCCTCTGTACTTTCAGATTCTTATGCATTCATTCAACAAATACACCAGGCCTGATCTAGTTGTTGGAAACACATCAGGGAAAAAAGTCAATCAAAACCCCTGCCCTCGTGGAGTTTACATTCTAGTGGAGAAAACAGTCAATGCAAGGAAAGGCCCCTGTGGAAAAGGCAATGGAGAGAAATAATTCAGGAAAAGAAGACGGTGGGGAGGAGAATCAAGTGAGATCATCAACAACACTGACAAAGGGACAGCTGAGCAAAGATCTGAAAGAACAAAGTGAGGCACATGGATAGCAGGGCTGGCGGCTGGGGACCAAGGGGAGCTGGGTGGTCGTTCAAGCAATCAAAAACAGCAACTTTAAAGGCCAAGTGCCGGCAGCACATCCTTGGAAAGGCAAGAAGAGTCCTATCCTGAAGCAAAGTGAGCAAGAGGGAAGAATCTCAGGAGGCAAAGGAGGGACCGGGGGCAGCTGGCAGATTATAGACGTCCTTGTTGGCCACTGTAGGAACCTGATGTGTACTCTGAATAAAGTGATGATAGGATTTACATTGTCAGAGGATTCCTCAGAAGATAATCTTTATATCCAATTATTAATGGTTCTTATGTACAAGTCGCTTAATCTCTCTTCATCTCAGCTACATGAGGAACAAACACTTATTTAAAGGCACTGTGTCAACAGCTGCACTGGGCTTGCTCTGCTTGACCAGGCCCACGTCTGCAGAGCTGTTAGTACATTACAGGTGGTGGTTCCTATAGCTGCATCCCCACCAGATTTTTCAGATTTTAACCCCTAGGAAATGCCTCTTTCCACTTCTGTGTGTGGTATCTCCCATGATGTTAGCACACGGAAGGGACTCAACAAACAGTTGCTGATCCAAGGTGCTGCAAATACAAGCATCGCAGAAGAACTACAAAACAGAACTCGACACCAGAATTCATGTGATAGGAAGCGGCTTATAGAAACACAAACGTAAGTCTTTGTTGTTAAGCAATTCCAGCTGGAACTCTTGGTCAGACGTGCTGGCCAGGATTCTCCAACTTGACAGTACAGTCCCAGAGACGGACTACAGATGGAATTGTCTGGGCAAAGGGATTTCTTAAACAACTATTCCTTTTCTTAACTGTATAGACAAAATTTATAAGTAAATATGCATTTTTTTAAAAAAAGCATTGAAATCATTTTTCCTTTTTATTAATTGTGAGGATAAAAAGTATAAGCAAAACGGCCTAGAAAAGATTTTGCAACTTGGCATTTGCAAACCCTCACCCTGTGTGATCTTAGCCAAAAGGCCAAGAAGTGATGAAGTATTTTTTTATCACATTTTGTTTGACCCTCTGCTTACGATACAAAGTGTCATCTAAAAGACCTAATTAGACTGTTTTCAGATGTGTATACATGATATAAATACCTAGATTAAATAAAATCCTTATGTCATGTTAAATTACCAGTTTTCTGAGGTAAAAAGAAGTTTCTTTAATCTGATGCGAATCACAAATATTTTTAACTACAGTGGAAGCACAGATGAAATCTATGAAGTCACTATGAATTCTGGTCAATGATTCTCTCTGCAAGCTTTCTGAATCAAAGCAATCTGGAAATACTTGAATGGTAAAGGTTTTCTATAATTACAGGGTGTATGCATCCTATTTACACCTGTGCCATTTAGAAGGCTCAAAACATGTAATTATTGTATTCTAGTTCTAACATAAAACTCATCGTTGAGAACCCAATAATCTCTGTGAGGAAGGGAGTGAAAGCAACAAGTTAGCCACCCAATAAATTGCATTCTTACCGTTACTTTGTACAGCGACAGGAGCTGGGTGATTTTTATGACTTTAGTCTTCATAAATAATTTTTTTCTGGGTACGATCATTCCTTTAACTGTGCACTGAAGGAGGAGACCCCCAATTTCCAATCACCTCTTAACTTAATTCTTACTTAGGAAGGCTATTTACACGGAAAATCATAACTTTCATCAAATCTGAAGTACATTTCCAGGACACACCAAGCGTCACTAAAGACAATGATTAAAGGTTAGTTTACGATGATGAGTTCATAGGGAAATGGCACATGGATCCTGACAGCCACCGTCAGTCTGATTTGCTCATCCGACTTTTACGATCTCAGTGTTCACACGGACAGCGGTGGACAAGGGCACCATCCGTGCCCACTGTGTTTCCTACCTCTCCCTTTAACCTGCTATTTTAAAACTTTACCTAAAATCATCACAAAAACAACAAGAATGAAAGCACTGATAACCAAACGGTTAGTTTCCACTCTGTTTCTTTTACCTTTGTTGTACCTTTGGGAATAAATGGTCCTTAAACACTTGAAAACTGTGGTCTAGGCAAACCAGTCCACTAGTCCCAGAGACGAAAGGCCGGTGGCTCCAGGCATTCACCCAGCTGCGCCTCCCTCCCTGCACCGTGGCTGGAAGAACCACAGAGGCGCTCAAAAGCCGCAGAGGGAGTGGAGAACAGCCTCAGGAAAGTCAAGACGCTGAATTATCATAATTTAATTTCTCCTTTCACTCGCAAACAGTTTAAGAGAAGGTGAAGCAAGACGCATCAGAGATCCCACAAGCCTAGTGGTTGCCTTCTTAAAAAAGAGAAGAATAGAGTTCAGCCAGGCACAAAGGTCTCCATGGCAACAGTGAATTTAGACCCCCTTTGGCATTATTTATGCAACACTTCATCACAAAAGGACCCTCCCACTAGCTTGCCGAGCAAACGCTAGTTTTCAAATCTTCCAATTCTTTGCCCTACATTTGTATCTGGATTCTTAGCTATCTACACCTAAACATAAAATAAATAAATGAAAAAGCAACAGCAACCAGAAAACAGAGATCATGAGACAGATCCTCACACTGACTCTAGATTTTGTTTTCTTGGTGAATTCAAAAGCAAGAGAAGGATTCAAGATGGTTTAGCGTTCATATCCAAAGCCCATTTAGTTTTGATTTCAAAGATGGAGAGTTGTTTGAAAAATAAGTTCATTCAAATTATTTTATTTTTTGAAATGAGACAGTAACTCAAAGGGAGTATAAAACGTGGTAAAAATGTAACCAACCCCCAAAGCTCACAGAAAATAGAACTTGTCTAACTGCTGACTTTGAAGGTAGAATTTTTCTAACGCTATCCACCCCCACCCACTCCCAGCTAGCACGCTGGCTCCACCAACTCTTGCACCTTTTACCTGGTTCTATTTCGGACACAACTTCCAAAACATAAATTCAGCAGAGTCTTTCAAATACTTTTCATTGAACTGTGTACCAAATGGATCCGAGGTTCACATTTAATCATTAGATGGCATGGGACAAGTTAAACAGAGATACCCCGGATGTAATGAAGTTGCTGGGGATATTAATCCGTTGATACCTGCTGAAGCCCTTTCTCCAATTCTAACACAATAGAAAATATAAATTGTTATGCTAACATTGGGTGATGTTGAAAGGAAGCACTGCTATTCACTACCTTAAAAGGGTTGCATTTAGTATTAGCTCGAATAAGAAGTAAACAAGGTGATGTTCAGAATACGAGGTTTTGATTATTTTTATAACAATGCAAGCTTCTTCCTAAAAACCCAAACACTGGCACGTCTAGACCTCACTCAAGGTGACTGACACAGGTCTTGATTGATTCTATGTTGTCTTTTAGACAATTTTGCAAGAAAGGCTCGTGGGTACCTACATTCCCTACTAATTAATGCATATTTATGAAGATTTTAGGTTGCCTGCAAGCTAGGCAAATGCCCCCATGAGGTAATTCAGGAGGTCATATTCACCTGGAATGGGGCATTCCTGATACCTGTAGAAAGACCACTCAGCATCATCCTCTGGGAAGGAGTCTCCGGAATCGGGCCCTAGTTAGAAGTTTGTACACCCTTCCTGTCACACCTTTCCCTTTTCTTAATTCTGTAGAAATCATTCAAATACTTTCTGACACTGATAATTGCAGAAGAGAATCAAAAAGGCAAATCTTTATTTCTCTTCTTGTAAAAAAATAATTTTCCCAGGTGAGAGTTGTAAAAACACCAGCCCACACACCAGCTCCCGGTTGCCTCTGCTCTGGGTCTGTTGCCTTTTCACAGCTGCTCCGCGTCTTTCCCCCTCTCTCCCCTTCATTTCCTCACTCCAGCCCTCTTTGTTTCTGGACTATTCTTCTGCTGCTTCTTCTCCTGTGGTTTCACGGCAGCAACGGTTTCATCTTTTGCTTCCCCCTTTCCCATGAGGTCAGCCAGCTCAGTGTTATTCCTTTCCTATCGTCTTTCTTTCATGATCTTTTCTTTGATTTCATTATTTTTTTGTGATTTTACATTTCTTTAGGCTATAAAAAAGAACATGGTGAACTTTCCCTTCCACCACCTGGGGAACTGTATTTTCTCTGCGTGTTGTACATGATCACTGCATTCCCTTTATCTCTCTCACGTCAACCTGCTGTCTTACATTTAAACTCTTCTGTTGATCGCCTATTCTGGGATTATGGCGACCTTACGTTGCCCTGACTTTTGCTCAGTAATGGATTGGAGAGGGGAGTATAAGAGAAGCGAAGGCAATTGGCAGCTGAAAATGTAGGTCTGATGCTGCCCCCCCACCCCGAAATTATGCTTTGGTGGGAGCGTGTTTGGCACAGGGCTCCCGGTCCCTCCCTTGTCCTCTCCTGTCTTCAGCACTCAGTCTCCACCTGGGAATTCTAGATCAGGAACCCACCTACATACGTACCTTCTTTCTTCCTCACTTTTTTCTCCCTTTTCTCTTTCTTTCTTCTTTTTTTTAATGAAATATGCAAACTGCATAATATCTGAAAGAGATATCTAAACTGTGCATACTTCCTTTACATGGGCTTAGTAACTGACTTAATTCCCAGTATTATTATAAATAGAATTTGATTCCCAATTTTTTTTTTTTTTTTGAGACAGAGTCTCACTTTGGCGTCATCACAACAACCTTAAACTCTTGGGCTCAAGTGATCCTCTTGCCTCAGCCTCCTAAGTAGCTGGGACTACAGGTGCCCGCCACAAGGCTCAGCTAGTTTTAGAGACAAGGTCTCGCTCTGGCTCAAGCTGGTGTCCTCGATTTTCTAATAGGTACGATTTTTGGTTCATGTTGACGTTCCCGAGAAAGAAGTAGAATAAATTCAAGATTGTGAGATAACCATAATAATACTTTAAACAGAATCCTAAAGAGACATAAATGTATGTTCTTGACAAAATTCCACAGTCATTTATGAGTAAAAAGATAAATAAATTTTGCAAATTAGGAATGAAGAAAAATTTCTTAATTTGAAAATTAAAAAATCTACCTAAAAGTAAGAATTAGAGTTAAACACTGAAAACTTATCCTTAAATATGAATGTCATTTGTTGATAGTACTTTAACTAGACATCTTGAGCAATAAAGTAAAAATAAAAGGCCATTATACAAAGACATTATACAAAAACAAGCTCTTTATATGAACACTCTATTTCATAGCAATTCTACCCCACGTATATACACAAATACACAAATCTGTAGAAGAGGTAAGACTTCCTCATTAAACACTGCACCACACTACTACAATTAAAGTAATCTAAATGACTGGAGGAAAATACTAAGCTTTTGGATTGGCAGGACAAGATTATAAAGCAGGGGTGTCCAACCTAAGGCCTGTCGGCCTACATGCTGATTTTGTAAAGACTTTTTTTTGCTTGTCTGTGGTGTCTGAATCACCTAGAGTAACATAAAGTAAGTATGGTGCATGGACCTTTTTTTTTTTTTTTTTGGCTAATAAGCTGTCCTTAGTGTTTGTGTATTTATTCTATAGCCCAAGACAACTCTTATTCTTTCAATGTGCAGCAGAAAAGAAAAGGGGTTTAACAAGGTTTCAACCACCTCAGAATAATTGATAGATTTGACACAGTCCAGTCAAAGCCTCAGTACTATACTTCGTTGTTGCTGTTGTTGTTATTCATTTGTTTGTTTTTGGAGCTGGGTAGAGGGTTGCAGTAATGAATAGTGAATTCTAAAATTTATGGGGAAGTGCAGAGGGCCTAGAAGAGCATGTAGTCTTGGAGGGAGAGAACGAATCTGGATGACTGCTCCTACCAGATAACCTGGCAGATTATGAAACTAGAATTAAGGTTATAGGGTATCCAAGTTAGGAGGAACAAACAGAACAGTGGAGCAGAAGAGAATCCAGAGAAACCACAACACACATACACCTGATTTGTGAGAGTTACCATACTGCAGTCCAGAGGGAATGACAGTGTCTTTGCCTGCTGGAAAAACGCACCTTAAACTCACCCTCAGTAGAGTGCTGTAGTGCTCTAAAAAGAAAAAAAAATTATATATATATTTCACTTCCACGTGGAGTGCAGGTGTAGATGTGAAAGACTAAATGCAAAGCTTTGAGAGTAACATACACAGCAACATGCATGACCTTGGAGTAGCCAAGGCTTCCATTATTATTATTTTTTATTAAATCATAACTTTGTACATTGATGCATTTATGGGGTTCACTGTACTGATTTGATATACAATGAGAAATGCCTATGTTGCACTGGTTAACACATCCATCACAACTATACTCATTTCTTAATAGTTTGAAATGTACCATTGCATCATGCATATTAGGTGAGGCCCCCCCAAATACCCTCCCTCCTCCCATGTCCCCCTTCTACTTTCTCTCTCCTCTGCCCTTCTACTTTCTGGACTATAGTTATGTTTTGCCATTCATATGAATGTGTAGGTGATTATATATTGACTTCATAGTAGTATTGAGTACACTGGATACTTTTTTCCCCATTCTTGACATACTTTACTAAGAAGAATATGTCCCAGTTCCATCCAGGTAAACATAAAAGATATGAAGTCTCCATCTTTTTTATGGCTGCATAGTATTCCTTGGTGTAAATATACCACAATTTGTTAATCCATTCATGGGTCAATGGAACTTGGGCTGTTTCCATGTCTTGGCAATTATGAATTAGGCTGCAATAAACATTCTGGTGTAAATGTCTTTGTTATAAAATAATTTTGATCATCTGGGTATATACCGGGTAGAGAAATTACAGGATAGGATAGTAGGTCTACTTTTAGTTCCTTGAGTGTTCTCCAAACTTCTTTCCAAAAAGGTCGTATTAGCTTGCCTTCCCACCAGCGGTGTAGAAGTGTTCCCCTTTCTCCACATCCATGCCAACATCTGTAGTTTTGGGATTTTGTGATGTGGGCTAATCTTACTGGAGCTAGATGGTAGCTCAAAGAGGTTTTGATTTGCATTTCTCTAATGATTAAGGCTGATGAGCATTTTTTTCACGTAATATAATAGGACCATATTATAATAAAATGGGGAAAATCCTATTTACCAAAGATGCCATCAAGGAAGTCAAAGTACACTTTTGAAAGAAAATATTTTCATTCTCTCTCTGTAGTGTGTAAGTTTTGAATGTGATAAAATATAAAACTAATAGGCAAGCTAATAGAAATAGGGGCAAAGTACTTGAACTAGTACTTCATAAAAGAGAACGTCTCTATGACCCACATGGCCTATAAGTAAATGAAAAAATGATGAACTTCATGACTCATCCAGATATACAACTGTGCTGGAAGCCGATACTTAGTCATGAGAATGGTTAGTATCGAGGGGGGAAGAGAGAGGGAGATGGGGCCAAATGCTGGCAAGTGTAAGTCATTGTCAGAACTCTCCTAAACTGTGAGTAAGAATGGAAAATGGTAAAATAAATTGGATGTTTGTCATTCTCTTCCAAAGCTCTTTACATGCACGCTCTATTTCGTGGCAATTTTACCCCCCGTATATACACAACAGAAACATGGACATAAGGACAGCAGAGACATCCCCAGTCTTCCTATCAGTCCCATGAGGACACCAGTGAAACTGGCCATAATGAGAACAGATAAAGTAAGGTGTATGCACACGATGAAATAGTAAGCAAAGGAAATGAACTATATATAACCACATACCATACTATAACTGAGTGTCCCACACATATAGTGAAAAAGTCATACTTGATGGCATATACAGTTTTCTTTATGTCTGTTTTATTTAAAAAAATAAAGTCCTAAATTAGGTATCTCCAATCCTAGATTTTTGAAGATGGAACAGGCATGCATGTATGAAAACAGAAACATTGTTTATCTACAAAATGTCCTTGATTTTAAAAGAAAAAACATTTTAATTTCAGAGGTTTCCAGCAATACCATTGCCAATTTTATTTTTAAAAGAAAATAAAGAACTTTTATGTTTTACAAAAGCAAAGTAGAACTGAAAGATGTTGTGGTATCATTAATTTTAGAATAATTCACTCTGTTATAGGCCTGTAGAACAAATAATCCAGTCTTTCAGGAAAAAAAAAAAAAGGCTACATTTAATGTCCTGGTGTACATTGTTATCTACTAATACGGACAGCAAGGTGGAAGAAGAATTAGTGCTAGCATAGTTTAATATTACAGAATGTAATATTATAAATAGGTGACTTTATACTGATTTACACAAGTTTACCATGAATACTTAAAATTTGTATTTTTATAAAACTTGATATTTAGGTGAAAGACTTGACTCTTTCTTTGTAGCTTTTTTAATTTTCTGAGAATCAGCATTCCAGCGTAAAACTCTGTAATTCTATTTGTTATCCTTCCAGACTCTCAGGTATAAAATTACATGCGACCGGCAGCCAAATTACTGAGTCTGCCTTCCCAGGGGCTCGGCGAAGCTCCAGCACAAAGCGCCTTTTGCAACTGAATAGTTGAAGGAGTAATATTTTTAGAGCCAGCTCAGCTTTTCATTTGTAGTCCAGCAGTTATCTCTGCTGTCCATGGCCGAAATGGGTAAGAGGAGGAGCAAAGAAAGAACGGAGGGGGAAGAGGAAGGAAGTCAAACAAACAATGCTGGCCTTCTGCCTCTGCCCAGGGCCCGCGTAGGGAGAACTACTCAGAAAGCCCAGCGCTGCTGCTGCCCCGAACTCTCCAAACCCACACTCAGACTCAGAAATGGAAGCCCCAGTCAGCACAACTAGCTCATATTCCTGATCCATATAAAACTGAACCCACGATAGGAGGGCAGGGTAAACGAAATGCGGCTAATCAGATGTGTTCTGGTTCTTCTTAGTTCTGGCCGGTCTACATGTCTTATTTGGAACCTCGCTCCAGGAAAGTTAAACACCTTCATTCCCTCCGTGGCTCACACTAAAGCTCCTGCAATGACAGATTAAGAAGCCCAAGCATTTCAGAGGCAGCTATCTCCTCCACCATGAAATTAATTTCAGTGCGCTCATAGCACCTGTGGTTTCTCAAACAGGACACGTATAATAGTGGACCACCCTGGTAATACTTCAACAAACCTCTTGGCATTCCTGAGGTTGTGAATTTTTAAATCCATGAAATTCACGTGATTTTACATTCTTGGCATCAACAAAGCTTGAAGACAGCATTCCTCAGTTATCAGATACACAATGGCCACGACTGCAAAGAATGACTTTAGGATACATTTAAACGTGTTCATGAGTTAGAGGTAAGCAAACACACCTACTACAGGGTGCTCTTAGAAACGCCTCCTAATGTCTTTCCAAAAGGAACATATTAGTTTACATTCCCACCAGCAGTGTAGGAGTGTTCCCTTTTCTCCACATCCACGCCAGCATCTTTGGTTTTGGGATTTTGTGATATGGGCTAATCTCCCTGGGGTTAGATGATATCTCAAAGTAGTTTTGATTTGCATTTCTCTGATGATTACTTTATTTTCAAATAACCTGCATCATAGGCTTCAATTTCTTCAACTCACTTAAAGTTATGTTGCTTTATTCCTTCCATCCTTTTTGTATTAGGGTTCTCTGGAGAAATGGAGCCAACATACAAACATATGTGTGTGTGTGTGTGTGTGTGTGTTGTTAGGGTGAATACTCAGGGAGAAGTCAGTGTCACAATTGAGATCTGAAGGCCCTTGTTGGCATTAAGTCCCCCCTTGCTGGGGGTTGGGCAGCCTTTTGTTCTATCAGCCCTTTGACTGAGGCTCACCTGCATTATTGCCATATTGAGGGTATGTTGCTTCACTCAAAGTCCATGATTTAATTTTAAATCTCACCCAAAATATTGTCATAGAAACATCCAGAATAATGTTTGTCCAAGTATTTGGACTATCCAGTTGCCACATAAAAATAACCCACCTTTCAAGAAATACCCTGTCAGGAGCTTTGCTTTTAGAGGAGAGGAATGTGGCTCTCAGTTCATATCTGCCTAACTCAGGTCTTTACTGCTACAACATGTTATATGCTGACATGAATCTGTAGCACTGCTAAGAAGGATACTGTTCACAGAAGAAGTTAACAACTGGACAAACTGCAGTTTACTTTGGCTTGAACGGCTCCTCTTGAGTCAGAACTGGCCATAGTTACAGATTCCACACAAAGTCACATTTCTGCTAGCCTGGAAGTATAAAAAATGTGAACTCAAGGACATGTATTGATTTTTTTTTTTTAAAAAGTGAACTCATGTGCTTTCCGAAGGTCTAAAGCTACGGTTGCTCAGTTCATTGTTGGCATGACTTCCTGAAATAGTTATTGGAGGGGGGAGATTCAGGAATTTTGCTCTTTTCTTTGTGAACCCCCATCTGGTGCATTCCTGATGTGTCTGGAAAGCCTGCTCCTCTGTCATCAAGGCATGTTTAACCTCTGGGAATCTTCAGCAGTAGACCTTTCCGTGCAACTCAGAAGGCTGAGCTGCTAAGTGCTAGTGATCAACAAAATTTCCACGCATGAATTTCTTCATTATTTGGGAAATCCATCCATTTCTACAGTTTTCTTTTTCTTTTTCTTTTTATTTTTTATTTTTTGAGACGGAGCTCAAGCTATCCCCCTGGGTAGAGTGCTGTGGCATCATAGCTCACAGCAACCTCCAACTCCTAGGCTCAAGCAAGTCTCCTGCCTCAGCCTCCCAAGTAGCTGGGACCACAGGCGCCCGCCACAACGCCTGGCCATTTTTTGGTTGCAGCCATCATTGTTGTTTGGCGGGCCTGGGCTGGGGATTCGAACCCG
>CAUYQV010023354.1:0-14567 GCA_963574575.1 Galagoides demidoff | reverse complement strand
ATTATTACTATTTTTTTTTTGTTTGAGAAGGAGCCTCAAGCTATCCCCCCGGGTAGAGTGCCATGGCATCACAGCTCATAGCAACCTCCAACTCCTGGGCTCAAGTGAGTCTCCTGCCTCAGCCTCCCAAGTAGCTGGGACTACAGGCGCCCGCCTCAACGCCCGGCCATTTTTTGGTTGCATCCATCATTGTTGTTTGGCGGGCCCGGGCTGGGGATTCGAACCCGCCACCTTAGGTGTATGTGGCTGGCACCTTAGCCACTTGAGCCACAGGCGCCACGCCTGCTTAGAGTCAATTAGATAAGAATTTCCTGAGGCAGCATCCATAGCTCAGTGAGTAGGGCGCTGGCCACATACACCAAGGCTGATGGGTTCGAGCCTGGCCTAGGACTGCTCAACAACAATGACGACTATAACCAAAAAATAGCCAGGCATTGTGGCGGACGCCTGTGGTCCCAGCTACTTGGGAGGCTGAGGCAAGAGAATCGCTTAAGCCCAAGACTTTGAGGTTGCTGTGAGCTGTGACGCTACAGCACTCTACCAAGGGTGACATAGTGAGACTCTGTCTCAAAAAAAAAAAAAAAAGTTTCCTAAGCCAATGGTTCTGGAAATCTTTGTTTCATTTTTAAATGGAAAGCAGATGAAAATTAATGAGAAAAGAGGAAAGAGTAGAAGAGGAAGAGCACTCACTTTCCTGGCTTTCCTCTACCTCACTGGTCTCCTTGGGCTTCTGGATAGATCCTTTACTCTTCCCACCTTTACTTTTCTCTATCCTTCCTCACTACCTAGGTGACCTCATCCAGTCTCACAGCTTTCAGCAGCATCTATACACTGATATTTCTTAAATTCATAGACCTCAGCTCTTTCATAAACTCCAGGGTCAGCTCTCTAACTGCCTAACTGATATCTCTGTTGGGATGTTTAACAGTCATTTCAAACTTAATGTGTCCAAAAGAGAGTGCATGTTTCTCCTCCAAATCTGATCATCCCCCAAGTATTCCTCACTTTAGTAAATGTCACCAATTGTGCAGGCCAAGTATCTAGTGACCCTTTGTTTATCTTTTTCTTATATATCCTACATTTGGTTTATCAGCCAATCCCTTTCCCTGTAGCTTAAAATCATATCTAGAGACTTAGTCATTTCTTGCCATCTCCACAGCTACCTCCTGGTTCATGGCCACTTTACCATCAGCTCTCACCTAAGCTATTTCAACAGCTTTCTGATTGGTCTCCCATTTGTGCACTTTCTTCCTACAAATGTTCTTCTACAGAGAAGCCAGAATGCTCCTTTGTAATTATAGATCATAAATAACATGTCACGCTACTGTTCAAAACCCTCTAATGGCTTCCCAATCGCTAGAATCAAACCTGAAATCTTCTTTATCATGTCCCTGGTGTCTAAATCATGCCTTTCTCCTTTTCTCTTACACCTCTAAGTCTCATAGGCTGGTCTTGAACACTAGGGTCTGCCTCCGGGACATCCACCCTGCAGACAGTCACGGGGGTGCCTTGCTCCCTTGTGTCACATACAACCCCTGGAAAACATCACCTCCCCACAGGGTACTCTAACCCCCAATAGAAAATCAATCTTTGTCTCATCACTTGGACTTTGCTATGATAATACCTATCATTACTTAACATTACCCATTTGCTTGCTTGCCTATTTGTCTCTTATTAAAATATAATCTCCTTCAGTTCAATATAGGCACTGAAAAAAATAGATAAAAACTCCAGATTATTGACGTTGTCAGTTTGTTTTTTACGTGGACTAATGATGTTATAGGTTTTTTGTTCGTCTGGTTTGGGTTTTTTGGTCTTTTTCTTTAAAAACAGAGTCTCAAGCTGTCACACTGTATAGTGTCATAGCTCACAGCAACCTCAAAGTCTTGGGTTTAAACAATCCTCTTGCCTCGGTTTTTCTATTTTTAGTAGAGATGGGATCTTGTTCTTATTCAGTATGGTCTTGAAGTCTGATTTCAAACAATCCACCCACCTCAGCCTCTCAGAATGCTAGGATTACACGAGTGAGCTGTTGCACCCAGTCTTAATGATGTTATGGTTATGGTTAGAGAGTATTTCTCTTTTAGAGATAAATGCCAACATATTTATGGATGAAATAACCTGACATCTTGGATTTGCTTTAACTAATATGGAGGGGAAGTGGGTTACCACTGAGAGAATGCTGAGTTTACATTGTTTAAGTTGGCTGATGGGTAACAGTTCATTCTTCTCTATTTTTGCATATGTTTAAATCAGTGATTTTTCAACCAGTGTGCCATGAGAGGATCTTAGGTGTGCTGCCAAAATTTTTAAAGATCATTAATTAAATTATTTTTGAAAGATGTTCAATGCACAGTAAGTATACATATTTTTTATTCTTTTTTTAATCAACATAATTTAAGTGTGCGTGGATGTTTAACTATAGGTACAAGTATACCATGAGATAAAAAAGGTTGAAAAACACTGGTTTAAATCTTTCCATAATAAAAAGCAAACAAAAAACCCTTGCCTGTTTCTTCACCTTTATTTCCCTAATGACTTAGAGCAGCTCTTGGCATACAAAACATCCCACTCAATCAATACGTATTTATTCAATTTTTGTTGTATATTGAATCAGTTAGGAAAGGAGAGGTATATTTTTAAGATAAACATTATTTTAAAACTTTTTTATTTAAAAAATATTTTTTAGAGACAGGGTCTTGCTATGTTGTCCAGGCTGGACTAGAATTTCTGGGCTCAAGTGATCTTCCTGCTTCAGCCTTCCAAGTAGCTGAGATAATAGGCATGTACTTCCATTCCCAGCTCAAAGATAAATTTTAAGAATTTACTACAAATTATTGGAGATCTAAATTCTAGATTCCAAAGGAGTATTTTACAAAGAGTCTGCCCTCTAGGCTTTACAACCAGGAATACACTAATTGTGGGAATGTCAAAAATATATAGTGGATAATTTAGTTATGCTATGCCTTTAATTGTTCTTTGTAAGACCAATTTTTTAAAATATAGCTTTATTTGTCTTACTTTTTTCTCATCAAATCATGGTAATGAACTGTATTCTCCTATACCAGAAATGTACAGAGAAGTTGGGGCGAAAAGACAAAAGTCTAGTTAGGTAAAACTTTATGGACCCAGGTTCTTAAAAATTATGCCAGATTATAGTTTGCAGATCACTGATACAGAATATAAAATCCATGGTAAGAAAAAGTCTTTTTTTTTTTTTAGGAGATTTCCATTCTGCACAATTTATCAGGATAATAGAGAAAGAAATTTTAATAGAAAATGGATTACAAATACCTAGGTGCACTCAATTAATTTCATTACCGTATTCAGTCAATAAAGATCAACTGTTTACTGTACTAGACAGTGATATATTATCATGAACCTTTGTTCAAGAACCTCACACACCTTAACACAAACAAGATCTTTCTCTTTCTTCCTGAAGCCTAGGTACAGCTTAGTTACCTAGAGTCCCCCCAAAGATCACTGTGTATCTCAAAGCTCAAGCATGAAAGCCATAGATGATAACAAACATAGATGATGCTAGGAAAGGAAACTTCTCCAAATTATAATTCATATACTCAGAGAGTTAAGACATAAGGTGTTACTTCCATGAAATGAAAACAGAAACATCAGAAGAACAGAAAGCCCTCAGAAATTAGGTCAGGCATGGTGGTGGTTTCTGCCTATAATCCCACCACTTTGGGATTGCTTGAGCCCAGTAGTTTAAAACCAGCCTGGGCAACATAGCAAGACCTTATCACCACAAAAAATTTTTTAAAATTACCTGGGCATGGTGGCCTACACCTGTAGTACCAGCTATTTGTGAGGCTAAGGCAGGAGGATCCCTTGACCCCAGGAGTTGGAGGTTATGTATATAAAAACACTGGTTTAAATCTTTCCATAATAAAAAGCAAACAAAAAACCCTTGCCTGTTTCTTCACCTTTATTTCCCTAATGACTAGAGCAGCTCTTGGCATGCAAAACATCCCACTCAATCAATACATATTTATTCAATTTTTGTTGTATATTGAATCAGTTAGGAAAGGAGAGGTATATTCAGCACTTGTCCCTGAGGCCACATAAGAAGAAAGAGGATAAGTAGTTTGAGGAGAAGGAAAGAGAAGTTTATTAATTTGCTGACAAATGAGGAAGTTGTCAGGCTCCTGTCTTCAAGTACCAACTTCCTCCTCTGAGCAGAAATAAGAAACCTTTCAAAGGGGAGTTTTTTGGCTTTAGGCTACTGCTTATAATTGATGGTTCTAATTCATCCCATCTTCAGGTAAGACAATCTTGTAACCTCCTCCTGGGCAATTCCCGTGAACCATCTGTTATGGTACAAAGAACAAAGGACACCCTCATGCCCCCCACCCCCACTGACCACTGGTCTGAGGGAGAGATGATGCAGGGTTTTGTTTTTGTTTTTTTCTAATTTTTTTTTGAGACAGAGTATTACTTTGACCCCCTGGGTAGAATGCTATGGCATTATCATAGTTCACAGCAACCTCAATCTCTTGTGTTCAGGCCATCCTTTGGCCTCGACCTCCTGAGTAGCTGGGACTACTGGTACCTGTCATGATGCCTGGGTAGTTTCTCTATTTTTAGTAGAGATAGAGTCTAACTCTTGCTCAGGCTTGTCTTGAACCCCTGAGCTCAAGCACTCCACCTCGGCCTTCCTGAATGCTGCTAAGATTACAGGCATGAGCCACAATGCCCAGCCTAGGGATGCAGGTTTTAATTCTCAAAAAGAGTGGGGGAGGTTTTAGACAGACAGAAAACATTTTACCCTTTTCCAGGCCATTATCCTGTTATATGTTCCACATTGTCAATTTTTCTCTTCCATATCTATGGGAGAGGAGGTGAAGTGCTCATTGAGCTACTTCCTGGTGCATTGGGGCGACGTTTTAGATGGAAGGTTTGTACTTCTTTATGCCATTGTAAAGATTTGGCAGTAGAATTACAAAAATAAACAATATGATAGGTTACCAGGCAAAAAAGGGCATAAGGAGCAATTACTACTGTGAGTATTGACAAGAGAAATGAGGGAGGATCAGATTCTATTTTTATCCCACTTGATATCTAAGATGCGAGTAAGACAGTGGGTGTTTCGCTCACAATGTCTGATACAGGGCTGGGTAAAAAGAAAGGTTAGCAAAAAAAAATAATAATAATAAAATCAACATTTTTATTTTTCTTTCCTCTTCAATAGGTATTTTATTGGCTAAAGCCCCATTCACTGGGGCTTTTTTCATCCTCTTCTTCTCTGGGGCGCCTCTTTATTCTGGATGGTGGACCTAAGGTTTTACTCCTGACAATTTCAATGAGGTGTGAGTTTTTAGAAGCACTTCTTAGATTCCCTTCCACCTCTTTGTCAATTGTTTTTCAGGTTCTTGTTCTTTTCAGGGTTTAAGCCACACCTGGTCTCCTGGTTTAAAGGGATGGAGGAGGTGCCTTCAGCTGAGGTGAGGACCTGAAAGAAGCAGACTCATGCATAGTAGTTAGTGTTTGACCCATTTGTTTGACATATTGCTTTACCCTGATTTCTTTACTCATGGTTATATACATACCTTGGGGTGATAGGAAGGGTATCCCATAAACTATTCCTTAGGGGTATAATTTAAGCCTGCTTTAGAGGTACCCTTATCAGGAAGAGGGAAAGTGACAACACCTTCTACCACTGTAGATGGGTTTCCTGTATCAATTCCAAGATGTATGAGATTTCCATTCTAGATTTAGGGCTTTGCTTACTTGCTTGTTATCTTTGATACAAAGGAGGGTCCATTATTATTCTATATGGATGAAAGGAGCCTATGAACATCTCAATGATCTGCAGGATCACTGAGTTCACCATATCCAGCTCCTAGGAAAAACAGTTCACTTGGTTCCCACTGGAGGTTCACTCGAAGTGCATGAGCAATCAAAGGACACTGCAACATATTCAGGTGCAGATGGTGGGAAGCAAGTTTCCCCCTCCAAGGGCACTGCCACGGAGGAGCCAAACATGTTGATGCTTGAAGAGGCTGCCAAACTGTCTCTGTAGCTCCCTGCCCACAGCGTCCATCACCAGCATGCCATTCTGTCTGCTTGGCCTCTGGGCTGCTGCCACCTGTCATCCCACCATCCTCTGAAGCCTGTTCCTCTTCTGTGCTGATATACATATGCAGGAACTTGGTGAAGCCCCTGTCTTGGGCTGGCAGCTCCTGGTAGAAGCCCATCTAATAGTTCTTTCAGGAGGCTTCTGGTAACTCCAGGTGTACTCTAAGTTTAGGCAGAGTAAGCCTCTACCCAGCCTGAAAAGTTATCTACTAAGGTATCTACTATGGCATCTGAGTGCCCATAAAGGGAAGCTCAGAGTGCTTTGGTAAATGGGGTCCCACCATTAAGGCATCAGGTCCATAGTGTGTTGAATTAATGTAAGTGCCTCATAAGAGACTGAAGCAAAGTTTTGGGTAAGAGAGTCCATGGGAATTCTGTCTCCACTTAGCTGTGCTGCCCCAAATGTCAGGGCTTGTCTTTAGTTTTAAAGAGGGGTTATGTTGATCTAAATCTAACCAAGGTATCAAGGCTCTGAAGTATAGATCCCCGTTAGTGGTCTCTAGCAACCTGATTTCTGTGATCCAGATCAGGGACACATCTGTCCCTTTAAAGGGCTCTGTGCAAGAGCTTTGGTGTTAGTCCATCTGTTTGCAAATCTGTCCAATTTCAGGTTCTGCAAGTCCCCTGCTAGGCTCTCCCCAAACATAGCAGGAGAGCCCTTTTAAAGCCCTGAGGCAACCTAGTCCAGCAGTGCCTTGAGGCCACCCAAATCCCAGGATCTTGCCATTCCAATGCAAACGAATACTGTTCATAGTCACTTGTACAATATCATTAATGGCATGTAGATACTGCATGAATCTATACTCATTAGTATGGGGAGTTTGAATTCTTTCTGTATGTACTGGGGGTCCTGTCAGCCTTTACTCACTTTTGGTAGCTCTTCTTACAAATGCTATGATGATGTGCAGGTCTTTTGAGGTCTGAAGTTTAAAGCAAACTGCTCTGCAATGGCAGTCTCCTGCATACTTCACCAGGCCCTGGTATTCATTCAGCAGGAGCTTAGTGGTGCCCTCAGAGGTGAGTTTCTGCCACTTTTGGAACAGCTCTAGTGCTCCTGCTACTTGCCAGGAGGAGGACCAGTTCTCAGCTGCCACTGCGACATCTGTCTCACTATTGCCTGTCTTGCAGAGTGCCATGCATAGCTATTGCTGAGGGCTGGGCTGCAGAAAGGTGGAGGCCCCCTTCTTCTGAACTTATTCTGCCCAGGCAGCTTGGCACCAATTGAACCCCTACTGTCAATTTGTATCTGGGGCTTGGATGGGGGGAGGCATGGAGCCCCAGGCCCCTTCATTTGTAAAAGTCTCCACTGTCAATTTGCACCTAGAGCTTCTTTGGGATATTGGGGTTGGAGCTACTAGAGGGAGCTCCCTAGGTCCCTTCCTTCATCATCTGAGTTCTGGACTTGAAAGAATTAATTGCTTTCCTGAAGATTTCTTGTTACCTAAGCCCTTTGCAATTTTGGGCAGAGTTCTTCCCAATGTCTTTCCTTTTGTTGCAAAAAGCACACTGGTTGTACACCACCATAGCACAGCCTTTCCTTTTGACTGTCTCAAAGGATCCTCGGCTGGCATAGCTAGCAGAATGTGCAGTTTTCATCTTACTTTAAAGGCCATATTAACCAGAGTTTACCACATTAACCCTTGTCCCAGCTATGAGTGCCCTCTGGCCACATAGAGCTCTCTTCTGGGTAAGGAGAGACCATTTCCAACCTCAAGTCATAACCTAGTGGATGCGGGGTTGAAGAATTAGCTCCAGTGGTGCCCTCCTTATCCCCTCCCATGGTGCCAAAATGGCAGCAGCAGCAGATGTTCCTTCTGGTTGGCTGTGCATTGATTGGTGGTGGGCCTCATGTGTGGGTCCTCTCTCCTGCTGGTCCACCCCCAGGCTGTGGCCCTGGCTGGCTACGGGGTTCCAGTAGGAATGGGGGGATCTCATTTATCAAATATCACACAAACACAGATTATTTTGTATACCATAAGCAATGAATTTATCTCAGGCATACAGCTTAAGACTCAACATTCTAAATCTATAGAGGTAGGTTGACCACAGGAGCTCTGAATTTTCCTTGATATAATTTGCCCTTCAGTAAAAACTTGCATACAAGAATTGGCCATCCTAGAATACCTGGCATGCCATTTATACAAGTAGAGGTGCCATAAATCAACTTGGGTGCCAACCCATCTTGGGCACCCCAGTTGTTCCCATACTCCTGTGGGTGAGTTGTTGTCACCCTCCTGTGTGTAAATTAGGCTCTCATTTACCTACAAATTAGAGAGTTTAGTATTCTCTTTTGCAAAAGCACAGAAAGGCCAAACAAAATTAATTCTGAGAAGAAGAGGCAGTGGAGGAGACCCTGTAGAGTGCATCTCCAAATCAAAATTAAGATCCAAACAAATTCCTGGGAAAAGAACCAACAGCTCAGACTAAACCAAGGACCATGAATCACCACTTTTCTTCACATTCCAGATAAGTATCACAATATTACAATAATTTTTAGACATAGGTTCATAGCTATAAGCTGAAAATTCAGCCAAAATTTTTCCCAAGGGACTTTGAGATGGAACAGAAATGGAGCCTCCCATGTTAGGACATAACTCATAATCAATCACAGACAATATAGAAAATTCCCAACACAAATAATCTAAAATGTCAAGGCATATCAATCAAATGGGAATCCAAAGGGGATTAATACCACCTCAAACAGTGCCTCAATAAATAAATAAATAAACAAATAAAATAAATACCCTGCCAGGGCAGAAAGGGTAACATCTTCTCCAAATAAGTGGCCTAATCCCCCCAATTCCCTGGGAATTGCAAATGAATTCCAAATCGAAATCAATTTCCCTAGTTCCACTCAACCTGTGTCTTCCACCCCAAACAACACCTCCAAATGCCCTGCTATAGGACTTCAAATGAATACCCTATCATAGGACTGGAAGGCTCAAAACCCTCCTCAAAATCATAAATGAAGGGTTTCAGCATGCACTCCAGGGAACTTATTCAAACAAATGACTGAAACTGTTTGGCTGTTTCCAGATCTATTTCCTTTCCCCCAACAAAGTTAAAGCTGTTGGAGCCATGTCTAATTCAGAGAAGAGAGATAGGAGCTCCCCCATTTCTCTGGCTGTGGCAACTGCTGGGATGGTTCCTCACACCTCACAAAGAGGTGATGCTTCTACCCAAAAAGACTGGAAGAGATTTTAGAGAGACAGAAAACATTTTTACCCTTTTTCAGGCCATTCCCCCTGTTACAGTTACAGTGAGCTATGATCATGTTACTGCACTTCAACTTGGGTAACAGAGTGAGAGTCTGGGAAAATACAAAGAAAGGAAGAAAAGAAAGAAAAAGAAGAATAAAGGAAGAAAGAAAGAAGGAGAGAAGGAGGAAGGGATGGAGAGAGGAAGAAAGGAATAAATAAAATGTGGTAGAAATTAAAATATTCTATAGGAGGGTTAGAAAATAAAGTTGAGAAAGCTCTCAACTTCTCAACTTTAATCTCTCTTTTTGGACTAAAGAGACAAAATATAAGAAAATTAGAATAATTCAGGAGTTTCTTTTTTTTTTTTTTTTGAGACAGAGCCTCAAGCTATCCCCCTGGGCAGAGTGCCATGGCATCACAGCTCATAGCAACCTCCAACTCCTGGGCTCAAGCCAGTCTCCTGCCTCCGCCTCCCAAGTAGCTGGGACCACAGGCACCCGCCACAACGCCCGGCCATTTTTTGGTTGCAGCCATCATTGTTGCTTGGCGGGGCCGGGCTGGGGATTCGAACCCGCCACCTTAGGTGTACGTGGCTGGTGCCTTAGCCGATTGAGCCACAGGCGCTGAGCCGGCGTCAGTTTCTTAATCAGTAGAATGGAAGCAAGCCCCTCCCCCCCCCAATGGCCTGGTATGACAAGTCACAGTTGCTGTGTGTTACCGGGGGTCCCTTCAAACCCTTGATAACAAAACAGCTCTGTGATGCCATGGGGAGGGGGTTGTCTTTTTAGGAGGCCTATCATACCCCCCCAACAAAGTCCTATTCTTGCTCCAATTACACTAAAGATAGTTCAAAAAGGTTTTTTCAATCCCATGAAAAATTGTTTACTATTTTAAGAATCAAAAAGTAGATAATTAAATTTAAAAAGACAGAAATAAAAGCCATCCACTTTATAGTGTACAGTACTGTTAACATTTGGACATGCATGTTGAACACATGTTTATATTTATATACTTAAAAAGTGCCAAGTATGCTGGGTATTGTATGTTCTGTTTGGGGCACTGGGTTTGTTCTCTCCTGGGGCCTGCTGGGTCTTTCTGGGACACAACACAGATCACCTTGAGCGGTGAATTACAGCCTGAGAACGATCTCATTGCCTTCACTCTCTTTAAATACAAGGTCAGCATGTTCTGGAAAGTTTTCCCTTCTGGCCTTCTCTCCCCATTCCCTCTGTGTCAGTCAGGTCTTTGAATAGTATGACCTGCTTCCCTGTTGAATCCTAGTAGACTCTCTGGGAATCCAGTTTCATCTCCTTTCAGAGGGCGCCCTGGGCAGCCATCTCTGCACACCTATTTCCTCTGACCACCAGGCTCACGCTTCATCACAGAGTGGTTAACACCTGCTATGGGGGTGGAATGTGTCCCCCAAAGCTCATGTGTTGGAAACTTCGTCCCCTGTGCAGCAGTGTTGGGAGGTGGGGCCTAAAGATAGGTGATTAGGTCATGAGGGCTGTACCCTCCACAACTGGAAGGTGCCAGTATCTCGGGAGTGGATTAGTTATAAAAGTGAGTTCGGTCCCCTCTTGCTTGTGTTTTCTTGCCTGTTTGCCTTCTACCAAGGATGACACAGCAAGAAGACCCTGGCTGGATCTGGCCCTTCGATCTTGGACTTCCAGCCTTCCAGAACCGTGAGCCAAATAAACTGCTTTTCCTCATAAATTCCCTCATCTGTGGTACTCTGTGATGTAGGCTAGCTGTGTGAGCACCGATACTGTTTGCTCTAATCCGGCATGTTATTCCAGCAAACTATGGCTGAGTTGATACCTGTGAAGTGGAAATGCCCAGGCAACCCACAGAATCATGAGAAATCTATTGATTTTTAAAGCCACATGTTTTGGGGGTAGTCGGTTAAACAACTGGAAAACAAATAACTGGAAAAAAAAAAAAAAAAACAAACCAGGTCTAGTTCTTTGCACAGCCTTGAGAGGATTCTGCTGGTGTGTGCTGGTCAATATTCAGCTGAAGACCTCCAATGCACCCTTCCCAGGGCTCTGGAGAGCTCTCTCTGCCCTTGTCCACCTGAACTCTCTGCCTCAGTCTCCCTGACCTCTCATTTCCATCTCCACATCTCAGAGAATTTGTCCTGCTCCTCCTAGATGTCCCTCCCTAGACACCTTGACTTTGGGAGGCCTCTTGACCATTTCAGTGGAGATCCCTCTAAATGTTGTCTGGAAAGGTCCCTTATAGATTCCCGAAATTCAAACGTTCAGGATAGGTCAAAGACTCAGACAAATCTCCTATGGGATGTAGTATTCCCTATCAATTGATTGCCTTGGGATCTGATATTGGGATTGAATTAGCACCTGAAACTCCTCAAATTATTTCAATTACTGAGTTTTTGAATCTTATCCCTTCTCTGTTTAACTGAACAAAAACAATAAACTGGTGATTTTGGTAATCTCTTATTTTAAAAATACATGAAAGACAGTTTACAATTGATCAATGGGCTGACTGTTATCTGTTATTAATAGTAGCTACAATACTGTCATTGATGAACGATATGCTTTTAAAAGTATTAGTTAGCTATCTGCAAGGTGTTTTTTTTTTTATATACAATAATAACATTCACCAACTTCTTTATCAGCCAAGACTCTTGCTTGGAAATCTTGGAAGTCAACTTAATCTCCTATAGAAACAGAATTTATAGGCTCACTTAGCTACAAAGCCTAAGAGGTAGAGTCTGATTCAAAGTCTTCAGAGCTCTCTCTGGTATATATATATATATATATTTTTTTTTTAGTTTAATACTATTGCACTGCAGATGAAGCTTGTAACACATGAACTTTGGGGGGCACAATCCATCCCCATAGCAGGTGTTAACCACTCAGTATGATGAAGTGTGAGCCTGGTGATCAGAGGGATAGGCATGCAGAGATGGATGCCCAGGAAGGAGATGAAACTGGATTCTCAGAGAATCTACTAGGATTCAACAGGGAAGCAGGTCATGCTATTCAAAGACCTGACTGAGAAGGAGGGAATGGAGACAGAAGGCCAGAAGCAAAAACCTTCCAGAATGTGCTGACCTTGTATCTCGTTAAAGAGAGTGAAGGCAGAGAGACCATTCGAAGGTTGTAATTCAATTCTATCTATTGCTGTGGATAGAATACCATGGCATCATAACTCACAGTAACCTCAAACTCCTAGGCTCCAGCGATCCTCTTGCCTCATCCTCCTGAGCAGCTGGGACCACAGGCACCCACCACAACACCCAGCTAATTTTTTCTATTTTTAATAGAGATGGGGGAAGGGTATCTTGATCTTGCTCAGGTTGGTCTCGAACCTCTGAGCTCAAGCAATCCATGTTATCTTGGCCTACCACAGTGCAATTACAGGTGTGAGCCACTGCGCTTGGCCTTTCTCTTTGTTCCGCTTACTTCTTGTATCTTTGTTTTCAGCGGGGCAGGATCAAATTTTATGTTGGCCTTCACATTTGAGTTCAAAACGAAGAGGATCCCAGTTGGCCAGGCCTGGGTCCTGTGCCCATTCTGGGTGTGGGGTCAGGAGAGAGGCAAGTCCACGGTGTCATGTGCCATGAACAGGATTCCTCTGGAGTGGTTTTTCATCCTCGGCAGCCTGACATTGTGGGCTGTACAATTTTCTGCCGTGGGGCTGTGCCGTGCGTTGTGTTTAGCAGTCCCACCTCTACCCGGTCTCTGCCCACGAGGTGCCAGTATTATCCCTCCTTTTTCCTGCTAGGTTTGACAACCCAAAAAGTCTTTAAATGTTGCCCAATATCCCTTGGTGAGCAAACTTGCCACTACGAAGAACCACTTTTATGGAATGAGAGTAGCTTCCCGCAGGCAGAGATACCGGCCAGGAAAAACGGGGCCCACACCCACGTCATTGCGTCTTCTGAGCAGAATAGAAGAGGGTGGCTTTACAGTTGGGACTTGTCACTGTACTGTGAACCATTGCTGTGGGTACAATTTAGTGCTTTAATTCCTCAAAAATAAATATGGGAGAGGGTTCATGAAAACTGGGAACAAACCCTGAAGTTGTGAAACTAATATATACGTTCATAGCAGAACCAGGATAGAGGAAGGCTGCATGGTGTCCAGATGAGGATTGCAAACTAAGATGGGTTTTCCTCTGTTCTCTGTTGATTATAACAAGACTCCTGAAACTGGGTAATAGATAAAAAACACAATGTATTTCTTACAGTTCTGGAAGTTGGGGAGTTGCAGGATGAGGGCCCAGGAGAGCCCTCTTGCTGTGGGAACTCTCTGCAGAGTCCTGAGACTGCACAGGACACCTTGTGGCAAGGGGCCTCAGTGAGCCAGCTCTGTCTCTCTTCCTTGTCTATAAAGCCACCAGTTCCTCGGCAGGATAACCCATGAATCTATTAACCTGTGAATCCACTTACCTGTGAAAGGATTAGTAATCCATTCATGTGGGCAGAGAGCTCACGACCCAATTACCTCTTAAAGATCCCACCTCTTGATACTGTCACATTGGAGGTTAAGTGCTGAAGTGAGTTTTGAAGGGGACAAACATTCAAACCACAGCACACTGGAAGACCAAGTTCTATTTTGGCTCAATCCTGTGCTAGTTGTGATCATCTTAAAATTATTTAATCCCTTAATCCTTGGTTTCCTCCTATATAAACGATGACTAATGATAGAGAGCCAATTAATCATGTATATGAAACTTTGAAATGCCAGGCAAACTGGAGGTATTACTTTGTGTACTTTTCTTTTTTTTGAGACAGAGCCTCAAGCTGTCGCCCTGAGTAGAGTGCTGTGGCATCACAGCTCACAGCAACCTCCAACTCTTAGGCTTAAGTGGTTCTCTTGCCTCCGCCTCCCAAGTAGCTGGGACTACAGGTGCCTGCCACGATTCTTGGCTATTTTTTGGTTGTAGTTGTCATTGCTGTTTGGAAGGCCTGGGCTGGATTTGAACCCACAAGCTCTGGTGTATGTGACTGAGTTACGGCGCCGAGCCTTACGTGTACATTTCGATTACTTGAACATGAAAGCTACTTTGGTAATTTCTTATTTTTCTTCAATCAGAACCAACCCTCCCTCCCTTCCTTTCTTCCTTCCATTCCTTCCTCCTTCCCTGTCCTTTCTTTCCTTTTCTTTTTTTTTTTTTTTTTTTTGAGACAGAGCCTCAAGCTATCCCCCTGGGTAGAGTGCCATGGCATCACAGCTCATAGCAACCTCCAACTCCTGGGCTCAAGCCAGTCTCCTGCCTCCGCCTCCCAAGTAGCTGGGACCA
>CAUYQV010023353.1:0-43650 GCA_963574575.1 Galagoides demidoff | reverse complement strand
GAAAAAGTATCCAATGTACACAGCCCTTTTATGAAACTAATCTATAGCTCTCAAGCAAAAGATACAACTTAATTCTAGCCCAAAAATATGGGGAGGGGGTGGGGGAAGGGGAGGGGAGAAGGGTGGATGGGTGGTGGGAGGGTGATGGGAAAGATCACCTATATATCTGTCTAACAAGGGTACAAGTGAGCTTTTCTAGAACTAGAATATAAATGTGTTGATACAATGATTAACCAAATGACATGAAATTTATGTTAACCAGCTTGATGAAAGTGTTTCAAATTGTATAAGAAACAGCACAATGTACCCCATGTTTGCATCAATGTATACAGAGATCAATTAATAAAAAAAAAATAGAACTATTCTAGAATCCTAGAGGCAGAGGAGAGAAGTTTGCTCATCACACACAACAGGTGCCTTCAGATATTATTCTCTTGCAAAACCCCATCTCTTCCAGAGGCTTCTAGAATGAGGTTCCAGAAGCATGGCTTGATTCCAGCCCATCCCTTTCTAAAAAAATCTTTGCGCTTTCTCTGGCTTCTCTTCGGTATTTCCTTATCATTCTCTGAGTTTCCTATGAGTGCTCTGCCTCAGAGACATCTCCCTAAAGCAGACCTCCCTGTTGCCATTAGTCCCTGAATTCCACTTACCTCCTTCTCAATAATTATCACGAATAACATTTAAGGTGAATATTTGTGCTGAACTTCATGAGGGGCAGGTGGTTTTCTGTCTTGTTCACTGCTGGATCACCAGCATTGAAATCACGTTCTTAGTAAATTTGGGTGGTGGTGATGGTCAATTAATAGTAGGATTCATCAAGTTCCAGTAAGAACTTTGCACACGTACAATAAAGCAGTAATTTGTAACCCCCCTACCCACATGCATGCATGCACAGATATCCCCAGAAATGTTGATTTCTTGATTTTTCTTTCCTTTTCATCCGCTTTCTCAACTTAGCACATCCAGAAACTGCTCTTCCCAACAGGCAGGTTGATAAGATATTCAGCCTAGTTTATTGCTGCCTGCTAAGATCATATTAGCCCAGAGACCGACACACAGTCTTTTGAGAAGAGTAGCTATCTCCAAGATGAATGGCAGGAAGCCCACATCTCAGGGCGGGGAATGATGGAGGAGGAGGGACGGAAAAGGAAACAGGCCCCACGTAAGCCACTGAAAGAATGATGGGCACACCATCCATGTTGCAGTGACATCTGCTTGGCTGAGAGTTGATCACGGTCAGTCCTCGTCTTGGGCAGGAGTTGCAGATGTGGCCATTTGGGGCAGATCACATGAGCAATTAAGGAGGGAACAAGCTGCAGGGATGGCATGGACTTCCAAGGCAGTGGGCCTGCTGAGACGTGCAGCTCCCATGCGACACTGAGGCATTCACCTGTGGCCGCCCTGTGGAATCAGAGAGGGTCTCCTTGGGCCTGTCATCATGTGGCCATTTGATCTCATTTTTATTTGTCAGATTTGGGGTTTGCTTTTATGTCAGTAGTGCTAAAACAAACATTAACTGCAACACTTTCACGTACCTAGACAACATTAGAATGTCCGTAGAATCTACGTATTTATTCACAAACAACATATTTATGTGTGTGTTGCCTCTTCCAATCAAGGTATCATGATATCCTAACAGTGGCCAATGTCTTTGAAGGCTGCGCTGACAACATGCACAGAGGGTTAGGGGGAAGGTTGCTAGATTTAACAAAATGAAAACACAGGACACCAATTAAGTACGAGAAGTATGTCCTAAATACTTCATGGGGGCATACAGATGCTAAATCTTGTTTCCTTTTTTACCTGAAATTCATACTTAACTCGGGATCCTCTCTTTATCTGGAAACCTTACTTATGGGTGTATTAGTTTCCAAAGGGTGCTGTGAGAAATGACCAGGACCTGGGTAGCTTAATACAACCACTCAGAATAAATGTACTCCATCGTAGTTCTGAAGGCTACAAGTCTGAGATCAAAGCGTCAGCAGGGCCGTGCCCACTCTGAGACTCTGGGTAGCAGCCTTCTGTGTCGCCTGACAGCTCCTGGTGGTAGCCAGCCAAGTGCATTGCTCCACCTGCATCGCCCCAATCCCTGTCTCTGTTGTTCCATGATGTCCTCCCTGTGTGTCTCTGCCTCAGTTTCTCTTCTGCACTTCTTTTAAGGACACCAATCAGATGGGACGAAGGAACCTGCCCTACCCTAGTGTGACCTCAGAGCTGCAACAACCCTGTTGTTAAATAAGGTCACACTCTGAGATGCTCGGGCTTAGGACTTCAGTGTATCTTTTTAAGGGACACAACTCATCTTATTTTATTTGGACTCAGAATAATCTTATATCTAAAATGAAAAGATTTACATAGATCACTCCTGTAAGGGAGTCACAGCCACATGAAGCACTAGAGCCCTGGACAGGTAGTTAGCTGAAACGGAGATGGTGTCAGAACATGCATCCACTTTTGAAGACTTCAGCTTTGAAGAAAATCCGTTAAGAGAACTCACTAATAATTCTTTAATATTGTTTATGTGTTGAAACGATGGTATTTGAATATGTCAGGTTAAAGAAAATATATTGTCAAAATTAATTCCACCTGTTTCTTTTCCCGTTTTAAATGTCATGCTAAATATTTTTATTAATTGTTTTCTTTCATACATTAAAAATATTATGGGGCAGCGCCTATGGCTCAGTGAGTAGGGTACCGGCCCCATATACCGAGGGTTGTGGGTTCGAACCTGGCCCTGGCCAAACTGCAACAAAAAAATAGTCAGGTGGGCACCTATAGTCCAGCTACTCAGGAGGCTGAGGTATGAGAATGCCTAAGCCCAAGAGCTGGGGATTGCTGTGAGCTGTGATGCCACAGAACTCTACCAAGGGTGACATAGAGAAACTCTGTCTGTCCAAAAAAAAATATATATACACACACACACACACACACACACACACACACATATATATAGTACATAGCCTGGGCTGGTTTTAGATCATTGAGGCTTAGAGTTTTGTGTTTGGTTGGTTAAAAAAAAAAATTGTTTAGCTACGAAGCACTTGATTTAAGCATAACACAGGATATCCTCAGTAAAAACTAGTTTTATTTGTTTAATCACTCATTTATTCAAAAGATAGTCACTGAGCCTATCCTAGGCATTAGGTACTTCTCTGAGCACTGAGGTTTAAATGGTGATCAACAGAGATGACGTATCTTCCTCCCAGCTCTCAAAATGCAAGGTCCTGGCCATCTCAACCTGTTACAATCTGCCCAGCAGTGTGGTATCTGTTTCCTCAGATTCTCTAGTTAATAAGATCGATCAGTCCTTTTAATGGACAGAAAATGAATGGAATCAGGTTTAACCTTATTATATATATATTGATATATTTTCAATCTTTAACTTTGATATGTAAAGCAAACAAACAGCAGAAGAGAAGGTAGAAACACAAAAATTATGTAAAATGATCACTTATGAATATGTCATTAAAAATCATGTAAAATCATTTATTATGTGTGTTTCATTGAGAATAGGAAAAGGTATAAGACTCTTTGAACCCTGAACAATTGCTCCAATATTAACATGCACTACTTTGAATCTCTGAAAAATCATATGTATATTGAAAAGATTACAGTGTCATAAAGCACGATGGACATTTATTTTGAATATAAATTTGTAATTTTGAATAGGAAAAATAATATAACTGGGTCAAGTAAAAAAATGTAAGAAAATGAATCGAATGTAAGAAAAATGTAAGAAAACGAAATGAATCAGGTTTAATGAAATGACTACATTTGACTATAAAAATAAGGTAAGAACATCATAAATTATTTTAAGAAAAATATCACCACCCCCGTCCTACAATACTAATAGATATCTGTTTTGTTTTTGTGAATTGATTCCCATGTATGTCCATAAATGGATATTGACATAATGTAATTATAGCAAAGTATTATTATGTGTTTTTTATTTATGTATCTTTCATCCCTCTGCCTTCAGAGTCATAATAAATATCCCATCGCTGCTGATTTGCCTGTTCCCCAAGGGCATTATGTGAGAATCCTGCCTCCCTCCTTTGGTCAGTGGTGCTTTTTTAATCATGAAAGGGCTATTTCTCTCTGCTTTTAAACACCGATCAGAGTTGCATTTTTACTCTTCTGCATGTGATTCTCTGATTAGTATCTGTTTCTTCTCTGAAATGGAAGCTGTTTGATGTGTGGGTTTCCTCACTAATATATCCTTAGCCTGTGGTAAGTGCTAATTAACCGTTTCTTAAATACAAGGTGCATAATAGCTACATAATATCTCATCGTGTTGACGTTGCAGTATTTTCGGCATCGTATCACGATGGTTACACATTAATTTTCTTCAGATATGTTTCCTAAATGAGACTGTATAATCAGCACCTGTATACATCTAACCTTTAAAAATTTTGTTTCCTTAGAATGGAAATGACCCGGTCAACGTTATGAAAATGTTTATGACCCTTGATATTTCTGACCCTCGGATGCCTCAGAAGTGTGTTTGTATAAACCGTGTGTGACTATTGAATGATAAAACTATCTGAACTGTTTCTGATTTGAAAGTAAATATATGCGTGGCGCAATTACCTTAATATTAAAAATTATAAGGAAGAAACACCAAACATCCACAAGCACAGTACTCAAAGTCAATCACCACTTGTTATTCCTTCCGTGAATGCGTGTGTGTCTAGAGACAGGTCACAGTCACGCCATTGCGGAACCACAGAATTTACAGGGTTTAAAACTCTGCTCTCTTCTGGGCAGCACTTGTGGCTCAAAGGAGTAAAGCACCAGCTCCATATGCTGGAGGTGGAAGGTTCAAACCCAGCCCTGGCCAAAAATTGCAAAAAAACAAACCAACAACAACAACAAAAACTCTGCTCTCTTCCCCCATAAGCTGTTACATAATACTTCTCAAATCTGACAGTTTAGTTTTTATGGTTACATATAACTTCACTGTATAAATGAGGCCTATTTTAACAGTGTCTTATCAGATTTAAAGACTGTGTTCAGCTCTTTCCTATTATACACATATGGTAGCAGTGAGCTTGTTTTTTTTGTATATACAGTTTATTCCCATTATTTGCAGCAGTTACATTGCCATGAGCCCTGGACTAGAGAATACCGAATCCTTGTTCCTAAGGGAAGTACGGGGTTAGGTTCCTGCAAGCTTCTGCTCCCAACATTTTCATCAACAGATCAGGCCATCACTTGGTTTTGTGTGTTTCTGGTTAGACACCTTATTAAATCTATATTGTTGGATGCCCTGACATTGAACTCACGGCCACCATCCCTATCTGTCTTGCCTAAATGAAGAAAGACACATCGTAGGCTTCCCGCACTGAGAAGCACCCCAGAGCACGTCAGTACTGTGCTTGAGGGCCATTTGAAACAGTAAAATCACCGACAAACAGCACCAATTTTTTTGTTTAAAGTGGCACTATATTGAGTGTGAAAGGATATTGTTTATAGCATGAGAGCAGAAACAGGAGGGCAAAGCATTGCCTTGTTCTACCGCTGCAGGGCAGGTGCATCTGGGGTGACACAAACGTTTTGCTGCTCTGTGTGTCCACAAACAATCGTGAGAGCCCCAAGTATTGATTAGGAGTTACTAATAAATTTCAGCTAATAGGCAAATTTGCAAATACTGAATCCATGAATATGAGGATCCAGACTGCGTACCACTTATGCCCTTGGCACAAAACATTAATGAAGTGAAGTCTAACCTTTGTGTTTTGTTGAGAGAGAGAGAAAGGGAGCTATTGATAGGAATCCAACCAGAAAAAGGTGAAGAAAGTCTGGTCTGGGGCATTTTACCTGGAAAAGCAGATGCTAGGGGTGAAAGGGTGGGAGGGGAGGGGGGTCCTGCCATGATTAGCTTCAAAATCTGAATTAGGCCATTCCTGTTAGCACTGAGGGTCTGCCCTGGGTCACAGTTAAGCTGGGTCACATCTTATTCAAGATACCCTGAGCCAGCCCCTGCACCACTCTGAGCCTCATTTTTCTCATCTGTAAATAGGTTAATCTTAAGACTTAGCTCAAAGAGTTGGTGCGAGAAATCAATTGAAGGGATGCAGGTAAATTGTGAGACAACGTCCCTTGGCAGATTCATAGTGTAAAACAGGGTGTTGGGGGGGGGGCTAGTCTCCTGGAGGCTGAAGCCCCAAGGCCTCTGTAATTACAAATTCTTTTTTTTATTTCAGAATCCATGGGTCTTTCAACAACCTGAGAAAGAATAAGAATCCATAGTTACTGTCTAAAAATCAAAAGTTACCAAAAGGTCTGTGTTCTGGTTCAGAGTCAATCTCATTATCAGTTGGCTTCAACTTCGAGGTCTTAGACTTTAGCTCAGATCACAGAGCGGTCTATTCGATTTTGCTCATGGCCATGTGTTACCTAAAATATCAGCTAAGATCCGCTATTAGAATTCTTCGGTGGAAAGATCGTAGAATTATGAGCTGTACTGACCCCGGTCTGAATGCCTTGTTTTTTTTTCCACTCTGTGTGTGACTTTAGGCCAGTCCCACCTGAGTCTTGGTTTTCCCATGTGGAAAGATGAGAAAGAGGATACATAACTTGTATTTTTGTTATGGATTTTTGTCAAGTTATTTTGGAAGTATCTAGATGAAGAATATCTGAAGCCTTGTACTTGCGTCTGTTGTGAGGTTGTCTGTGCCTTATTAAAAGTTACTCTTAATTTGGTTTCTGTAACTATTTCGGTGGTTTTCCTGTGTATCAGTTTTTTTTCAATCTTTTCCTCCTGACAAGGAAAAAAAAATAGAACTAACTGTATCACAGGACGAAATCTTTACTTAGAATCTGAGCCTGCAGCAAGCTCGACAATGTATCAGGATGTGCAAAGAGGCCTTGACTTTCACTGCCTTGAAATCTATTTCAAAACTCCAGCGGGATATGAGACTCTGATGGAGCCAGGTGGAAGCGGGCCAGGGAAATGGTGTAAAATGATGATTGTCCCGGCACCAAACAGGAACTTAATAAAGAGGAAAAAATATTTTTATCCCCCTTTTTCTCAAAACTAAGGAACCTGTTTAACATAATCATTTAGAAGGGTCTTCCCCAGTACTTAGACCTTCGTATTCAATCTGAAATACTCTATTTACTGCTAGACTTAACTTTTGTTTCTTCAAGAGAGAAGGAACTTGCCTTTTATTAGTTAATAACTTCAGGTCTAAGTTATGTAAATCTAAATATGATTTTCAAATCTATTTTCAAATAATATATTTATCATGTTTGAGTTATATAAATCTAAATATGATTTTCAAATAATATGTTTATAGAAGTGTATATTTGTACTTACGCACCTGCGTACATAGATACGTGTGTGCACACACATACTCTAACCCAGTGAGATGTTGAAGATCTGCCTGAGCGAGATTTAACTAGTTACTCTTGCTGTTGGAGCTACTTGGTCATGAAGTGGTGGCTTTATTATTTATGGAGGCGGTTTTCCTTTTTTCTTAAAAAGAGTGGGAGCATTGCATCAGTGTCAGCGTCTTGGTTGTGCTGGACAGGAGGGTTCTGTGAGATGGTGCTATGCGGAGGGCTGGGGGAAGGGCATACAGACTTCTCTGTATTATTTCAATCAACTGTATGTGGACGTATCATTGTTACAAAATAAAATCATTTTAAAAATAGGGACGAAAAATGGAGAAGGAGAGCAAAAGAGGGGAAGAAAGAGAGAAATGAAGAAAGAGGGTGAAAGAGAAAGGGGGGGAGAGGCAATTAGAGACAGGAGAGAGAGAAAGAGAGAGAGAGAATAAGAGAAACAGGGACAGAGCAGCTGGGAGACTGGGAGAAGAGGTGGGGCCCTGTCTGCTTTGGCGACCCCCAGGCTTGCCCAGCTACCTGTGACACTGCCTTTCCAACACTTTACCTGGTTCACACATTCTCAACCTTCAGATTTGAGCTGAAACGTCCCCTCCTCACAGCCATTCTCCAAGGGGCTTCTGTCCTTCACACCTGCCTGGGGAACAACTTCACGATCCCCTGTAATCACTGCCTCCTTCAGGACCCCACCATCATTTAAATTAGTAAATGTGGATGGATTTGTCCCACAAGGCAGGAGGCTCCTGGGGCAGGGGCTGCACCCCTCTGCTCTCTTTCCATCCCCTGGGTTTGAGCCAGTACTCGGCACACGAGGAAAATTTAGGAAAGATTTAATAAAAATGTCAACCACTCTGTTGCTTCACATTCTGTGAAAATGTTTAGAAAACTGCCCTATCCCATGGGTCATTTAAGATTTGCATTTTTGTGGACTGTCTAAGAATTTTGACAGTCATGGTGGCTCCTGTCTTTAATGCCTCCTTGTCAGTAGGAATCCCACCTGACCCCGTCCACCTCACCCCGCATGTCCCTCCCTCGCACACCATTGCCATGTCCCCACCCGCGTCCAATTCAACATATTTGCACGAGCCTTGATTTCCTTTCAGCTCAGCTGCCTGCCGTGTTCTTACCCCAACACCTGTTCGCCATCTGAATAACCCTCCTTGGCCTTTATGTTCATGCCCTCTGAGAGCCCCTAGGAAACCTCTTTTAGGATTCTGTAACACCTTGGGCTTCTCAACTTCTCAGGGATAATAATAATGATAGCAGGTGCAATTTCTTCTTCCTTCTATCTTTTTATTATTGTTCTTCTTTTAGACCCAGGGTCTCAGGCTGGCTTTGAACTCCTTCCTAGGCTTAAGTGATTGTCCCACCTCTGCCTCTTAAATAGTTGGGACTCTAGGGACACGGGTACAATTTCACATTCCAGGTGTGTTTGTTACTGCAGCAGGCAGGGTTCCTATACTGCCTGTGGGCTCTGCAGCCAACACAGTACTGGGGCTCAGACACAAGAACATGTTGGATAAAGCACTGCAAGGCCCCAGCCTTCCTGGTCCATCCTGCTGGCATCCCCCATACCTCCTCCTCTATGGCCCTGTGATCCACCATGACTATTGTCATGTTTGGTTCTTGCTCTTGTTCACATACCTACATCCCTGCCTAGGCTCTTACCTTTATAACTGACAATAATATAGTCTATAAATATTTGTAACTCCAACTCCTAGAATTGCTTCCGGCATGCAGGGTGTTCAGTAGACGTATGCCAAGGGAACCCATCCTGCTGGGTATTTTTTCTAACAGTTATGCTACAGATTTTAACACAAGGTGGTATTACTGAATTTATGTCCTCGGAGGGGACTCAGGGATGCTGAACTTGGGTGTGGGTCCCTGGCTTGCGTGCTGCAGGCTGCAAAGATATGACTGTGTCACGCCCACTGGGCAGCCAGATTAGAGGCTCTGAGTCTAAATCTGGCAGTAGTGTGTTTCAAGAGATCCCCAAGTCATCGCTTCGGAGACACTCAAGGCAGAGAACACTTGCCCAGGAAGGAAAAGCAACTTAGTATTGGGGAAACAGAACAACCTGAATATTCCTTTGAGGGGCTTTGCAGAAAGTCACATGCTAGAAATCTTATCAACAGCATTAATCCCGAGGGTGGGAGTGGGTTTGGAATGGAGACACAGGTATGGAGTCTGGAGGGATTTCCTAGGCTCCAGGGCGTCCCGACTTGCTTGGGAGTCTGTGGCCTCAGCTATGGGTGGGTGGCTTAGAGCCGAATCAAGGGTGAGGGGAGCAGGTTGTCTAATGTGGGAGCCTCCCATCCCCTCTCCCACCCTGGACAGCTGTCCAGCTTTGCCCCTCTATGCCTATTAGAAAAAGTTCAGTCTGCACCTGCCTGGGTCCCAGATCCAGGGCTCTGGGTCTGGGGTTCTCAGTCTGGGTTCCAGGGTCCAAGGTCTGTGCCAGGCTAGTGGGGAGGCTCAGGAGGATGTGGGGCTTCAGGGAGCTCCAGGAGGAAGACGTGCAGACATTTTGCTTTCTTTTCAGTTATGCTTGACCGCTGGGCAGGGCTGTTCTGAAGCGAGGCTTACTGCCAACAGGGTGCCGAGCAAGACCTGAGTTGGAACGTGTCTGTGTGTGTCTGCATTTGTGTGTGCCTTGATGTCTCTGTGTCTGTCTGTGTGTATCTTTGCATGTCTGGCTGTGTGTGTGTGTCTTCGTGTGTGCCTGTGTGTCTGTGGTGCGTGGTCTCTGTGTTTCTGTGTGTGTGTGTGTGTCTCTAAGTGTGCATCCTTGTGCATGTCTGTGTCTATTTGTCTGTATGGTCCACGTCTCTGTGTGTTTCTGTGTGTGTCTCTTCTTGCGTGTGGTGTGTCTGTGTGTGCAGGTGATTTTGTGCATGTGTATGTGTGCGCACACGTCTAAACCTAGGCAGTCAGTGTGGAAGAGCATGGGCTCAGTCTGGAGCCAGGTCCCTGAGACCCACAGGCTGACTCTGGCCTTCCAGCCTGGTGACCCGACACCATGGCTCATCCCATTTCTTACTCAGTTGACCAACTGGTAGAATGGGGATCCCAGCACCCCCTGGCTTGTGGCTCGTCCCTGCACGCAGTGAACAGTAGGGCCGCTCTCGATGAGCACTCAGGTGCAAACATCACAGACATCGCTGAGTCCTCACAGTCAGCGACTGTGGGGACAGGACACCCCCAGATGTCTCTAACACCCTAATATTTTAGGGTGTCAAATTGTCCCTGTTTTCTCAGGATGGAGGGTCTTCCTGGGATCCAGGACTCTCAGTTTTAAACCTGGGATAGTTCCAGGCAAACCAGGACAGGTTGGCCACCCTGCCTGTCATCTTCCACCCCAGTGCAACTCCCGATCCCGATCCATTCGAGGTTCTGTGTGCAGCAAACCCTTCCCTGGGGTTGGTCCTCCAGACCATGAGATTGCCCTGTGGTAGGGATCAGTGTTTCACTCTTCCTGGGAAGCTATGGATGCAGGGCCCCTGGGCAATCCATTTCCTAATGTCTTCTCATAAATGGGCACAATTGCATCTGGAGGGGAAGCTGTGGGTGGCAGAAGAGGGGCAGGATGCCCTGGGCCCTGCAGGTGACTCAGCAGAGGCTCTGTCACGACAGGCTCGGCCTTTCCTTGCACACCCGTGCACTCATGATATGCCCCACCCAGGGTGTGAGTCACTCAGAACTTCCCAGCAGGAGGAGGTAGCACCACTTCTGAACAGAGGACAGAGACTGGGAAAGCCAGGCCAGGTCCCCGATGGGGACGCAGCCCCACCTGCTTTCCCACTGGTGGTGCACCAAGAGGCCACGGGCTGAGTTCCTGGGACGACAAGCCGTCCAACGTTGAATGAGTTGTGAGCCAGAGACCCTGCTCCCTATGCTCAGCTTTTAGGACAAACCTCCCAGTTTTGGTTATTTCCAGGCCAAAATTCTCCTAAGCGAAAATGTGATTGGGAAGCTTCTGGGCTCGGCTCCCTTGAGTCATAAAGAAATGATCGTTATAATGATTTTTATCACTGCTACCGTTTCTGTTCCTTATCTCTCCCCGACCAAGTACCTACTGGGCTCCAGGCTTTTCATACACTTGATATAGTCAGCCCTTGAAATAGCTCTCTGGGAGATACTTATCCTTATCCACACTTAAGACCCAATAAAACTAACACTTTGGAAAGTTCTAGAACATGGACTCCAGCCAGCAGCACTGTGGCTGGCAAGCTTTGGACTGTTGGCCCTTTCTGCACCTGTCCCAACCCTGCCTCTGAGGGAGAACAGCCCTAACCACACATTTGATAGGTCCTGTGTCCTGGGTTTTGTTCAGACAAAAATAAAAATAGCTGGATAGAAAGTTGAACTCAGAGAAGCATGATTACAAAGGAGTGTAAACGTGCAAAAATAACCTTTTAAAATAAACTGTGAATTCCTAGTCCCTTCCCCGCATCTGTTTCTGCCTCAGTTTCCTTTTGATTTAGGGATCCGTTTCACTTGGACCCTCCGTTTATTTCTCAGTTCGTTACACATTCCCAGATACATTTGCCAAATCACACCCCACCTTGCATCCATCTGCCACGTTGCCGACTCCGTCTTATCATTGGAGCTAATTCACGGGATTGTTCTCTGCACAACACCAATCTGCCTACTTTGTCCATTGACAAAATTTGCTTTATAAAATCTGAATTTCTGATGCTGCTTCCCACCCGTCTCCTCTTGTAGCTCAGGTCTTCTCTGCTGGCTGTTTCTGGAATGGTCGGTGCCGTGACAGGGAGTCCTCACTCGCTTCCTCACCCAGCCATCTCTTCTGCCCGCTTTAAATCTCAGTTCCGACCGTACCTGCTGCAGGTGCTGCTCTAATTTGCTGTAACCCAAACCCGGCTCTCAGTGTGTACATATTGCTGGAGCTTAAAAGTAGGAATACAAACTGGAGTCATCTGGAATGTTTGTTAAAAATGAAGATTCCTGGCCAGGTGTGGCAGTGGCTCACACCTGTAACCCTAGCACTCTGGAAAGCCGAGGCAGGTGCATTGATTGAGCTCAGGAGTTCAAGACCAGCCTGAGCAACAGTGAGACCCTGTCTCTAATAAAGATAGAAAAACTAGCCAGGGGTAGTAGAGCAGCACACCTATAGTCCTAGCTCCTGGGGAGGCTGAGGCAAAAGGATTGCTCAAGCCCAAGACTTTGAGGTGAGCTGTGATGATGCCATAGCACTCTACCCGGGGTAAGAGAATGGGACTCTGTTCCCAAAAAGAAGAAGGGAACAGTCTTCTGGGGGCCAGTCTCTCATCCATTTCAACTTCATAAATCAGGGCCGAGATCAACAAATCTGTATTCTTAACATTTACTCCAAGTGATTCCAGCTCAGATGTTTCTTGGGCCATACTTTTTAGAAGGTACACATTACTGTGATTGTTTTTTATTGATATATTTACTCCCCTTATCCTTCACCCATCAAAGGTCAAGAGCTCTCAGGAGCAAGAACAGCCTATTTTCATTCCTAAATTCCTGGTGTCAGGTCCAGTTACCAGGGCACAGTAGCTGCTCAGTGTACGTATGATAGCTGAATCCCTTTGTTAGTATTTTCCATAAGCACTTATTAAGCACCTAATGTGTTGATGAAATTGTTCCAGGCACTGGGGAGAAGCATCTGAAAGGGAAATGTACCAACTGCCCTCCACCCCCGATAAAGCCCCGTAGGAGGGGATTTTGACATTTTATTTTTTTATTAAATCCTAGCTGTGTGTATTAATGCAATCATGGGGTACAATGTGCTGGTTTCACATAGAAGTTGAAATGCTTTCATCAAACTGGTGAACATAGCCTTCGTGGCATTTTCTCAGTAATTGGTGGGACCCCAACTACAGTGCAATTTACAACCGTACATGTGAAATTTACTAGGTGTAGATTATCGAGGAGGGGATTTTGAAGACCAGATTCCAAGTGTCTGAATCTCAATGATCGCATATCAACTATATTAGTAAACCCCACAGGAAATAAGAGAAGAATGAGAGGAGAGAATGATTGCTCCCATTTTTTCTTAAGCAAGGAGGATGCTGGTGATCAGAGAGGTCGTGAGCGTGTGTCACACGTTCCTCACACCTGTAGAGCCCGAATTTAGATGCTGGCCTGTTCTGTTTCTAGCACTGAGTTCTCATTTGTCTTTTCTGGGTCCAAGGGGGGCAAAGCTATATACTCCAGAAACTCAGGCCCACTCACCTAACACAGGTGACTTTACTTGGCAAAGCTTGGGTTGCTCAGGAACCCAGTCAATGGGTTACCCGGGAAGGCATTCTCCTTGCCTAAGGATGAACCAATGAGTCCCCAGCACCCAGTACCTAGCACTCCTTGCAAACTTGCCTGGGAAGCCACCTGGACACCACAGTCCCACTGAGCCAGTGAGCTGAGCTTATATTGGTACCACGGTGCTTCATGAAAGGAAGTCTGATGTTATTCCTTGTGCTTTCATCAGGCAGGTTTAGAGCAGAGGAGGTGGAAACAGCTTCACGTTGGGGTACAACACGCACACACACCAAAAAAAAAAAAAATCCAAGATTAAATAATAAACCTTGAAAATAGTAAAGTATCTGATTTGGGCTTTTCCATCAACAAGCCCAATAACTCAGAGGAAACTATTAACATACAAATAGTCAGGTTTCCCATTAAAACAGCAGTAGCAGACGGTTCTGGAAAAGGCCTCTTCACGCAGAAAGCAATTACGAGTGGAAATCGAGTCCGATTCAGGCCCATTTGCAGGAAGCTTGGAAAATCAAAATGTAACCACTCATAATCGCATAGGCAGCCCCGTTGTAGGGGGAAGGGTGGCCGGTCCTTTGTTATTGTTGCTATTATTCTTGTACTTTTAAAGAATCCAACTTTATATAAGCCTCACATCTGAACTGGCTTGCAACCTCTGCTCCGAGGATTACGCCCCAGCCCAGGCACACACGTATTCTCACGCCAGCAAAACGAACAAAGCAAAACAGCCCATGTATAAATAAATAGGTTTGGGGTTGGGTTTCCAGAGGTTAATAGTATTTTCAGCTGAGATGCCGCTCACACCGAGAACTTCTAAATAAGTAGATGTCTCCTTTGAGTGTCTGTGGCCTGAAAGTGATCAGCTTCCCTCTGCCCGGGCCCTGCGTTATTTCAACAGAGCCGGAACACGGGCAGGACCTGAATCTTGGTGGCGCAGCTGAATCTGGAGATGAGAGGTGGGGCCTGACCAAGGGGGAAGCTCCAGGTGAAGGCAAAATCGTTTCTAGAACATGAACGTTTTCTTCTCAAATGGCTGTGGAAAGAAGAACAGAAAAGCAGGTGACAGCCAGGGAGGCCACGATGGGATAACACATCACCCCAAGACTTGGGTGAAATGGCAGAAGGGCTGCTCAGGACATCACAAGATTAGCTATTAGCCCCTGCCGTGTCCCCCCCCCTCAGATCCTGGGCATTCTTCCAGGAAACACACTTTATCCTGGTTAACACTTTGTCTTCCGTGCCACTCTGTAAGCCCAGTACTCTTCAGCCCCCAACTTCAGCCCCCAACTGCCTTCAGAATGAAGACTGACCAGAGGCGTCCACAGGTTTTGGCCCTGTCTTCTTCTTGACTTCTCACGTGTCTGCGTCCCCCTAAATCAGCCTTCCTCAGTTCTGCAGGCATGCCACATCCCCATGCTCCAGCCTTCACACACGCGTCTCTCTGTTCAAGAGGCAAAGCTTATCCCCCCGTCTGCCTCCTCCCCCATCCCCCCGTATCCTCCTTCCCACCTCACACTCCTAGTGAACAGCCAGGTGACATGCACCCATGGTCCCCTTCCTTCAGCATCTTTAGCCATAATCATAAACTCACTTAGGTAATTCTGTGGTAAATGCCAATCTCTCCAGCTAGACTCCCGTATCTATTGGACCATGGCACTGGCCTCACCGTGGCCCCACCTAAGGAGGAACCAATGAGTCCCCAGCACCCAGGTGAGGCCCACCACATAGCTGGGCTGAATACAACCCTTTTCAATGAATGGGTGGTTAACGTGTGTCATATTGGAATTGAAGACCTGTGACCTTTCTATCTCATCACATTGCCTCCCTGGAACAGCGTAACAAAGTAACATAGGGACTTTAACCTTTTTCCAGCTAATAATTCTTTTGAAATAAGAAACATTCAGGCACACACACGCACAAAACAAATGATGAGGCTTTTGTGTTGCTTTTTTGTTGTTATCGTTGTTGGTTTAATTTTTCTTCTAAGGGAAGACTAATTGGATACATGGCAAATGTAAAAAATGAGAATGGAAAATGCGGTCAGACAGAACAAACTTTTCCCAACCTTCCAACAAATCTTGTCGTGAAAATGGGCCACCAGATGGGTTTCTGGTGTCAAGGAATGATGTACTTAGTTTCTATCTCAGTTGTTTTCATCCTGAATCCAGGGAAACCGTACCCTTTGTCAATTTCTCGAAAGATAAAAACTACACACGTTTCTCCAAGGTAGAATTGTTATAACTACAGGTGCCTGAGCCTATAATGAACAGCAGGTTGGAATTTCTGTTGCTTTCATTTCATGTTGAATTTATAGAGGAGTTACCAGCCATTGTCTAGTTTTTCTTTGTCACCATGACCTGAGTTTAAAACACAGAAGATCTGAGGACAGGGGTGGGCGGCCACTTCCCCTGAGGATAATGTCTGGGTAGTGGGGGGTCCAGGGGACTTGACCTTCATGGTCAGATCACCTGGATCTCTCCCTACTCCAGGCCAATCTCATCAGCATGGCCTTGCAAGAAGGGATAATTATAAATTGTACATAATACATTTAGCACAGGTGGCTGGTGTCAACTAAGAACTCAGATAGTAGTACTATTATTTTTGCTGTTCATAATAATTGTCCAAATTTCCTTATACCGGTAGATAGGAAGTTTCTTTAATCCTAGAGGATCACCTTTCTAGAACACAATTCTAGGAGACAGAGGGGTATAGCATCTAAGTGTTCTAAACGTGTGGCTCATGGATTACCCGCATCGGAGTTATCTGAAGCATCTATTAAACCTGCAGATTTCTGTTTTGTTTTTTTTTTTTGAGACGGAGCCTCAAGCTGTCCCCCTGGGTAGAGTGCCATGGCATCACAGCTCATAGCAACCTCCAACTCCTGGGCTCAAGCGAGTCTCCTGCCTCCGCCTCCCAAGTAGCTGGGACCACAAGCGCCCACCACAACACCCGGCCATTTTTTGGTTGCAGCCATTATTGTTGTTTGGCGGGCCCAGGCTGGGGATTCGAACCCTCCACCTTAGGTGTACGTGGCTGGTACCTTAGCCGATTGAGCCACAGGCGCCGAGCCAAACCTGCAGATTTCTAAGATGAGGCTCAGACCCACTGAGTCAGGATCCTTGGAGCAGGAGCAGGGTAGGGAGGAATGACATTCTGCATTTTTAACAAGCTCTTCCAGCTTGAGCCTAGCGTTCAGGAAGACTCCAGAAGCACCGCTGGAGAGGAAGGAAGATTGGTCTCAGAACTGAAGGACGCAGGGTCTGACTCTGACGTCTGATGTTACTGGTCCAAGCAAGTTAACCTTCCTAATCCCCAGTCTCTCATCTGTGAAGAGGAAATATTACTCTGCTTCCCTAGCTCGTACGACAATTATGAAGATTGGTTGAGGTAATAGAAACATTCACTGACTTCTGTCTAGTGTGTACACAGTTTCTAGCGTGATTATTCTAATTTTATCTCCTGGACGCTCATGGCGGTCCCATGAAGTCAGTCTTTCGGCTGGTAATAGGGATGACAGCAAAGGTAGCCGGGGTTACATTGCTTGCTCGTTAGGGTCACACTGCAACAGAGTCAGTGCATGACCACAAATCCAAGATGTTCTTTCTATCCCCTCCTGTCGAGGTGCCACATCCGTGTGCCATGGCCGTGCATCTTTTTATCCATCAGTGCCGCCTTGGCCCAAAGGAAGGGGGACCAAGGGGGACATTATGTTCTAATTGCCCAGATCACAATTACACGTGCACAGGGCAGTAATTATTTTAAAACAAAAACTCTGCCCTCATTAAAAATGGTGTCCTTTAGCATAGCCATTAGAGAAAGTGTCGGTCCTGGTGTGGCAAATATTTCTAATTTGTGCACCATTAGACTCACTGAAATTATGACCCTGATTGACTACTTTCACTGTTTCTGGGCCTTTATTTTGTTTCTTCTACATAGGCGTATGCCAGAGGGTAACATCTGGAAAATCCTTTGTGCCCCCTGTGTGGTCTCTGAATGAAGAAAAATTCTTCCATTGAATAGTTTGTGTTCCCGTTGATAAAATTAAGTGTCTGCTACTTACGATGTAAGTGGCTGAGTAGGTCTCACTGAGTCTGGAAGGTGTGTCTGGGCTGGTCTAACATAAAATACAGGCTGTGTTGTGCATGTTGAATCAACCTTGGGGTGCTAAGTGTGGGTGCTCTGAGACAGAACATCTCCCAGAGCAGCTCAACTGAGAACCCAGGACTCTTTGTGTCCAGAAATGTGCCCTAAATGTGGATTTATTTAGTGGCTGAATTGAAGATGTAGGAAGGTCCTTTCTAACTTTTGACACGTCAAGGTGGTGTCTTTGTTGACGCGCACGTGTCTTGGCTTTTTGGGGAACTCTGCCGCTTACCTGCTTGTCTCATCTCCACGCAAGGCTGATGTGTGTTCTGTAAGAAAACGTGGGTATTTTAGTCCGAGATGAGCCTGTGTGTTCCCATCTATGTGTTTACGAAGCCTTGGAACATCGACACTAGGAATTCATGGCCGGTCGAAAAGCCTCCTAGATGCTATCAGTGGCTCATGTCTGGAGAACCCAGTTCCCCTCCAGCTCCACCACACCTCCCTCCCTTCCAGCGAAGAGAATGGGCTCCACTCAGCTTTATGAAACATCTAGTTATTTTCTGGCTGGGTTCACAGCACAGACAACCCACATTTAAGAGACTGTGTTGGTCTTCAAGCAAGGTTGAACTCTGCAGACGCTTCTAGGATAGAAAGGATGAGATAAGCTGTTTCCTACCACAGGAAGCTTCTGCTACTCACAGCGGGTTCACAGCTGAAAGAAAAAAAAAGTAGAAAAAAGATACAATGAAACTCTTTTCCTAATGCAATCAAGTGGGGACTCCAGGTAAACTGGGAAGAGGAAGAAAGAGTCTCCAGGGTGATTCAATCTCTAGAACTTTCAGCCCCCAGAATTCTGGGTTCGTCCACTGCAGGGGTCCTTAGACTTTTTAAACAGGGGCCCAGTTCACTGTCCCTCAGACCATTGGAGGGCTGGACTGCAGGCCCCCCTGGATGAGTTGGTTGCTAAGCAGGACAGGCAGTGGCAGCAAAAACACCCGGCGAGCTGGATAAATGTCCTAGGCGGGCTGCATGTGGCCCGTGGGCCATAGTTTGAGGACGCCTGAATACTGGAAGCCACAAGAAAATGAGACCTGGGAATAGTTAAGATTCCCTGTGCTAGGTATAGGTCTCTAATAAACAATTTGCACCTCAGAAAAAAAAAAAAAATTCCCTGTGTTGTAAACTGCATACCGGTGTCTTTATTCTGTATCCATTATCCACAACCCACCCCCATGGTCCAAGCAGGAAACCAAGGTCCATGTTTTTCCAAATGGCTCCGTGTCTGACATAGTGGCTTCTTTTCCTGAATAACTGACTTCTGACCTTGTTTACCCAGCTTTGTAGCTGACATTAATGTCACCCTTCGGGGATTGGTGGGCGTGTTGACAGGTTCAATGGCAAAAATGGATTTTTATTGGAAAGGGTGTTCGTTGGGAAAGAAAGGGGCTGAGGATAATTTGGTAATAGGCAACACAGACTTTCATCCTAGGTCAGTGGTTCAAATCTAGAACCTGCTTGGCATGGACTGAAAATCATTACCATGTGACAGCTGCCTGACAGGTGGCCAGTAACATCCAGGCCTCCTGTTCCTGCAGCTGCTTCTAGAAGGCAAAGCAGCCACAGTGAGGGGAGGAAAACCAATGATTAAAGGCACAGGAGCTGAATCACCAGGTTTTTTTCCTCAACAGCTTGTTACTTCATAGGTGAATCACATGTATCAATTTAACAGATAAGGGGCCGCCAAAAGATTCCAATGCCTACCTCTCAGCAGGGTGAAATCTGATTAAAACCACGGGGGGAAAGTGAGGACATGATAAGAAATGAAGAAGGAAGAAAATCACTTCAAATTCTTATGTACGTCAGTGGCTCATAAGCCGAGTTCCAACAGCGCCAAGTACACACTTACATTTAAAGAAGATCAAAAATCTTAAAAGATCAGGTCTGGCACAAGGAAAACCCCCAAATCAAGTAACTATAGGAAGAAATTTGGCAGAGTTCCACCCAGAGGGCCCTTAAGAGACTCGCAAGGCAAAGAGCCCGAGAGGGCCCGCTCTGCAAAGGTTGGTGCCATGTTAATCTCGGCTTGGCCATTCTCAGCGGGAACCCAGTCCCCCATCAGATCTCTGCAGGAACCCCCCCTTAATGCAAGCTGGGCAGGATAATGAGAACTCGATTCTGAGCAAGGGAATTTTCTTATGTCCATGGGCTTAAGCCAAAAACCTTAAAATCATTTTAATGTCATTTTTCTTTTTAATGGGACATGTAAGTACCAGGAAAATTTTAGACATTAAAAGGGTTTCTTGAGGCATTCTCTCTCTCTCTCTTTTTGTAATTGCCTTTTGGGGGGTGGAGTTTTTAATTCATTTTGAATGTTTCACTCTGATACCACATATAAGAAACTTGACCCAAGCGTCATATTCCCAGTTTAAGTTCCTCACATTTCTCCCTAAAAAACAATCAGAAAAACACACACTCACGATATTCCGGAGTTTGAGCTCAACGTGTACCTTTTCGTTTAGATTGCAAACTAGAGAGGTGGCAGGATTTATCCACGGGTGTTGGCTTAAGAAAAAAAATGTGCTACAGCCACATAGGAGATCAATGTATTAAACCCCATGACTGATTATTTGACAGGTAACTCCACAACCTGCTAGTCTAAATGAGGATGGCACCATTTAAGAACATCTATGTGCAACCGTGTGTAGATTTCAACATAGGTTGCTGCCTTTGGTGTTGCTGCAAATGAGATTGCCAGCAGCCTTCCAAATCTGAGTGGCCTGCACCCACGGCCAGGTCCACACGTTGACCGTGGCTCAGCCGGCCTCGGCCTACCTCCACTTCTGGTCAGCTCCAGTTGCCTCTCATTAGGACCCAGGCTGCAGAGGCAACACCTGGGATGTGTTCCTCCCTTCTCAGTGGCCGAAGAGAGAGGAGAGCAAAGTCACACACAGGGAGCCTCTTCCAACCCCAGCTTGAACTACACTTGGTCACATCTGATCATGTCCTGTTGGCCAAATGGGACCCAGGACCAAGTCCAAAGTGGAATGGTGGGACACAGAGAGAGGGAATATTTGTTGAAGATTAATGAAATCTACTATAGTCGCACAGTTGAACACCCTCTGCTGCAAAGCGGGATTCTCTCATGACTTAGCACGTGTGGTGACAGCTCTAGTGTGGGTGTTCATGGAGGGCTTCCCTACTCATTACAGGAGCGTGCTGAGCACAACACATCTGTCTATCATGGAGTCCTCATGACCGTCATCCAGGGAGATGCTCACCCCTGTTTGACAGATGAGCCGCTGGTAGGGAGCACCATGCAGCCAAGCCCTAGGCTCAGCCTTAACACCTGCATGTGGGGCAGAGATGGGTGCCCACATCCTCTGTCCCTGAGCCTGTGCTATCTGCGGGACCTGGCTTTGTGCATGCCCCACTGCCACTCAAAGAGGGAGGACTCAATCTGGAAATAACTGGGGGGATGTTTGGCTAATTCTGGAACCCGAGGTGGGTGATCCAGTTTAGTAACCAACCTCTGGTGAGGTCTGAAGTGAGATGTCACCAGAAATTAATGAGGCTGAATTTATGTCCTTCTAACCTGTGTTAGGAAAAATTCCCTAACACAGGAAGAAATAGTATCTCCACTCAGTGACTATCCCCTGCCTGGAACTGAGGCTGGGAATATCTTTACAACTGTGGCCCATTAGCCTTATTAATGGTCTAGGGGTATGCCCTCGCAAAGTAAGGACTTTGAAGGAACATTTGTTGAAATACAACACACATTTGACAACTTTTAAGCATTGAATAGGTGCAGGACATGAAAAGCAAAGACAGAGATGGGATACCCCAGGTCTAGAGGAAAAGACAGACCTTTGCAGGATAATTACATTAATGGGTCTGAAAAAGAGAGGGTACAGTTTCAGGAGAGCATATAACAAAGGTGAGAAGCCTTCCCCAGGAAGAGGCAGAAATGTGAGAAAAGGAGGGAAAGGAGGGGCATCTGTAGGTCTTTCAGGAGTATTTAGTGCAAAACCAGGGGTACATGCAAAGTCCCATGCAGCACACACACACGCTATGTACATACACACACTATACACACATATATACACACACCTATACAAAGAAAGCGTTAGAAAATTCAACATATTAGGGCATCTCAGAGAGGTACAGCAGAGCTTTGGCCTGCAGCCCCACATTCCAGCAGGAAAAAGTTTGTTGATTCAGCCTCCCTCCTTGCTCAATCTGCAGCAATATTGCTTCATACTTTTTCTTGCTAAAGTGCAACTGTGCTTTATGCTTCCAAATCCATCTCATGTAGCCTCACTGGAGTGCTAATACAACTACTGGCCGAACTCCTATCTGGGGAGGGTCTGTCTTTGATCCAGGCTGTGTGTGTGGTTCCTGTTTTTTTCTGGGCTAAAGTGCTCCCAAGACCTGGAGGACTATTGACAGCACATGGCATCAAGAGCTTCAGGGGGTCAAGTGGGGGTATTTCTCACTTCTGACTCTCCCTTAGAAGCCATCTGCTCCAAGAAGACCTCAGCCAGCCAGAAGTGACCTTTATTTCCTTTGCTTGTCCCTGGGAGGGCTTTCTCCATCTCGTCTCTCTCCTGCTAGATTAGAAGATCCTAGAGGGCCTTGCCTAATCTGTGTGGGACACAATACAGGGAGGTAATTTCAGGCAGGGTTTCAAAGCTCCATTTCTGCCACTTGACTGCAGGCAAATAATCATACCTGCCCAACCCCAGATTTGTCATTTCATCAAAAATCTTCACTGAGCCTCTCCTACATGGCTGCTCTTGTGCTAGAGGTTGGGAAGGTATAATCTGTGGCCTCAAGGATGCAGGTCCGTGAGGAGACTTAGAGATTTGGGAGATAATAGCACCCCCACTGAAATAATCATGTGCCCCAAACGCTGGACATTTGGGATGCTGTGGGAGGGGGTTTGCAGGGCCCAGTCTAAAGGGTTGTAAGGGTTTCCTAAGAAAATGATGTATAAACTGAGACTTAATACATGAGAAACTCTGGGTGGAAAGACAGCAGAGTAAAGCTCAGTCAGTGGACATTGCGGCAACAGATGTGCTAAGGCAGAAAAGAGAATCCCAACAGTGAAGACTGTCCCACACAAAACACCTGAAAATGCTGATGAAAGACCCCAGCAAGATTTGTAATTTAATCTTATGAGCAAGAAGACAAAAAATTCAAGGTAACGTGCTAACAAAAACAAACCAAATCCAACCCACTGATGTGTTGCCATAATAAAAAAAAACACACATCCTAGTCAAATAGAGTTTATCACAGCAAATCAAGGATAGTTTAACATGGCAGGAAAAGCATCTATCCCTGCTATTAATCACATTAACAGATTATAGGAAAAAAATATAGTCATCTTGAGTGACTTAATACAAGAAATGATTAAACACTAAATCATGACTTGTTTTGTAGAAAAATCAGTAGAGACAAAACAAAACAACAATACAAAACAGTTACTCATCCTGATAGAAGAGTTTCCCTTGAGTCATAATGAGTATCTATTGAAAATCTAAAGAAAGCATTTTTTTTTCCCTCTGACAGTAAAACTACATTAGCATCCCATCTCCTTAGAGTGAGACAAGGTTATCTGCTTAGAATCCACTACTGTACTTTATGGCTGACATTTTTTCTGAGATACTAGCCAACAATATAGGACATGAAAAAGAAATGAAAGACAAAATACAGAGAAATGAAGATAAAAACTATTGTAATTTTTTGCAGTTAAAATAATTTCAAATAAAAATCCTAAGATAATAGACTACCTATTACAATTAACGAGATAAAATAATTTCAAATAAAAATCCTAAGACAATAGACTACCTATTGCAATTAAAAAGAGTTCAAACATGTTGCCGTCTGTAACTTCAATAACCAAGAAATCTCCTTTATACAGACAAGAGACAAGGAGAATGTGTAAATTTAAGATATTCTATTTATAATAGCAAGTAAATTAAGATGAAATAAAATTTAGACTACCTAGGCACACTAAATAATTTGTGCTAGTATGTATCAAAAGTAGGTATGATTTTTTTTTTTTATTGTCTAGGATTCATTGAAGGTACAGAGAACCAGGTTACACTGATTGCATTTGGTAGGTTAAGTTCATCTTATAATTGTATTCCGCCTCCAAGAGATGTTTCACAGCCCGTGATCCCCCACCTCCTTCCCTCTCTCTGCTCCCCACTTCTGCCACCCCCCACCATATACTAGGTAATCAATTGTGCTTATATCAGAATTGAGTACATTGGATTTTTGCTCCTCCATTCTTGTGATGCTTTACTAAGAAGAATGGGTTTCAACTCCACACAGGTTAATACAAAAGATGTAAAGTCTCCATCTTTTTTAGTGATGGAATAGTATTCCATGGTATACATATAACACTGCTTGTTAATCCATTCCTGGGTGGTTGGCAATTGTAAATTGAGCTGTGATGAACAGTCTAGTGCAGTGGTTTTCAACCTTCCTAATGCCACAACCCTTTAATAAATCAGTTCCTGTGGGTCACGACCCACAGGTTGAGAACTGCTGGTCTAGTGCAGATGTCCTTATGATAAAACGATTTTTTTTCTTCTGAGTAGATGCAGGATCAAATGGGAGGTCTAGTTTGAGTTCTTTGAGGATTCTCCACACTTCCTTCCAAAACTAGGTATGATTTTATTGAAAGATATAAAATGATCTAAATAATAAAGTGATATACTCTGCTCATAGTCAGAAGACAGTGTATCTTTAAGATAGTAATTCCTCCCAAATTATCCTATAAATAGTAATTCCCCCCAAATTATCCTATTACTTTTATGTAATAAAAGTTGAATAAAATATCTCAAAAGCATGTCACAGAAGTAAACAAACATTTCCTAAAATTTATTTGGAAAACTATGCTGTAGAGGCATTTTAATTAAGTAGAAAGGATGAAAATTTCAATATAATGCACTAGGACGTTAGCTAGCCAAATGAGGAAGGGGGTTCATTTAGATCTCTACTTCATACGATATTCAGTAATGAATTTCACTGGAATTAAATATTTTCATTTGAAATGCAAACTTTAGCATGTATTTTTAAAAACTAGGAGATGAATTGATAGCCTTGGAGTGGGAAAAGATTTCCTCAATAAGACATAGAAAGCAACATTCTTAAGTGCAATTTTTAAAATGTAGAACTGCAAACATAATGTCCATTCAAAATCCACAGAGTAAGAGAATTCATAGTTTCTATTATATGCAAATATACAAATAATTCAGACATATTCATAATCAAAGACATAGCACTCAGTGAGGCAGCCAAATGATGAAAAGAAATTCAAAGAGGAGAAAACCCCAACTTTTAATGAAAATACGCCCATCCTCTTCCTCTTTGACTTACAATGCCTTCTTGGTCAGATACCACACATTGGAATCTGTCCCTAGATTCTCTGTTCTGTTTTTTTCATTTACTTACTGGTCTCTGAAACTTTTTCACAATAGTTTGATACTCTAAAGCTGTGCTGTCCAAGGGGGTAATCGTTCTCATCTGTAGCTTTCAAATTTGAAAAAGTAAAAACTCAGTTTTTCAGTTACGCTTGACACTTCTAAATACTCGACAGCCATGTGTGAGTTGCAGCTACCACATTGAACAGCATAGCTGTAGAATATCACCACGATTCTAGAAAGTTCTCTGGGAGAATGCTTCCTAAACTTGTCTTAATATCTTTACCACAGGGGAGTCTCCTTTCCTTCTTCCTTGTCTTTAAAATTTTATTGACTCTTTGCTTTCCCAAATAAATTGTAGAATAAGTAATCAGGAGATTATAAATTAAAACATCAATGATACGCTACTGTATAGCAAAAAAAAAAAAAGAATGCATTATGTGTATCAGAATGGACAGATCTGAACGTAATGTGAATGCGTGCAAAGGGCAAATTGCAAGGGTGTGTGTGTCGGGGTGGGGGTAATAATGCCTTGACATAGTTTAGACAAATCTTTAAAACACATTAGGAATCTATTTTTTTTTATTGTCCATGACTCATAACAATAGCCAACATGTATTAACCATGTATTTTTTGCCAGGTTCTGTTCTGGGACCTTTAAATGCATTAACATTTGATGATTGCACGTAGGATCTTCCGTCTTCCTCATTTGGCTCAGGCACAGAACAGTTAAGCAACTTGCTCCAGGTCATCCAGCTTGTTGGTGCAGAGTTGGAGCCCAGAGCCAGGCTGTCTGGCTTCTAGGTCTGCATTCGTAGCTACCGTGCTATCCTGGATTCCGACCAAATGTCATTAGACGTGCATAGGGATATTGCTACAGATGGAGAAAGTAGAAATGGGCTTTACATTCTGTGTGATGTGTTTTAGAGAGAGAGGGGGAGACAGAGAGTATGAGAGATCTGAAAAACAGATAGAGGTGAAATATGAATATCGATCCGATTAGGTTGGTGGGTCCATGGGTAGCTATCATTTTCTACTTGAGTAAACTAAGACTATCTTTTCATTTCAGATTAATACGAGGGTGCAAATGATTAGGCTGCACTGTTGTCATGTATCAGGCAAAGTCCAGTTTGTGGCTGAGCCCTTCACCCATAAAATTTTTTGAGCGATAAATAAAAAAGTAATGGAGATATTGAATGGATAAAGTAAGGCTTCCAGGATTTGCTTTTGATTGGTGATTGGCTAATTAGACACCTGGGTTGCCCCATCACTTGTGCAGAGTGAGATGTGAATGTTGCAGGGTCTTTGAGCGGCAGCTGGGAGGGGCGCAAAGCCAGGTGACAGGAGAGACTGCAGGGGGTGGGGGGGATTCTCTCGCGATGGACCATCCACCGAAGGAGAAGTGGAATGTTTCAGAAATCCTGGGGTTCTCGGTGTAACCTCCTCTTCTATCTCCCAGGAAAACCCCCGTACAATCCACTTTACTTTCTATTTTCCTTTGCTGTGTGAAGGAAAGCTGAGGCTGGCCTCAGAGGGACCACGGTGTGTGTGGCTTGCTGCCCGAGTGGGTGGAGTCCCACTCAGGTTCCCTGCCTATTAAAGCATCTCCTCCTGGGTTTCCTCTGGCACTGGTGTCACTAAGCATCTCTGCTCTGGGACGGTCTCTTCTCACCTGGGTTGTCTCTCCCCTGATGAGTCCAGTACTCAGGTCTCCAGCTATTATCCCTTGACCCCCAGTGAGGGAGATGCCTGGTAGCCTCTCCATCCTGGCATCCTAGTTGGGAGGCTCTTTGGCCTCCTCCCCTGTGCCTGCTCACATGTGGGGTTTCTTACACAACTGCTGTCCCGGGAGCAGACAGGTGGGAGCGGCAAGGTGGGGCCCACACGGGCAGGTCTGGGGCAGCGTAACCGTGTGAATGGCTGGCAGCTGCCAAGCCCGCAGGAGAACTACACGACCAGTAGGAGGGCAGGGCAGGGGCCATGGGAAGGAGACCTGCTCCCTCCCCTGTCTAGCTGCCCACCACCCAGCCTGCTGATGTACAGCTTGGAGCAGCAGGTTCCTAAGTAGCAAACACCTGACACAGGCACAGTCTGGCTCTGGTTCTGCCACAGCCCTCCTGGGCACAAAGGAGGTTCCCCCTGCTGAGGTACAGTCACTCTGCAGCCACCTGTGTGCCAGTAGCAGGCCTCACACCACTTTGCAAAAGCCAGACCGGGAGCTGCTGGGCTTCCTGGGGCACCAAGACGCTTATTTGCAAGCTCCAGAGGAAAATGATACAATGCTGTTTTGCAGTGTTTTGCAAATAAATGAATCCCTGTGAGGCTTGTTGAGGAATAGCACCACTGTGAAGGTCTCCAGACTATTACTGGGCCAGTAGAGAGGTCAGGACACCTGTCATAGTTCATTCTTTCTTCTTCTGTGGCCACCTGCTCCTGGGGACCTCTGCACCCATACCCAAAGGTTTGTGCCATATTTCAGAATCCTTGGAGAAGGCAGGAGAGGCCTCCATAAAGAACGCGGTCACTGGGGTCAGAAAGAGCTGAGTTAGGACCAGTCTTTGGTTCTGGCGCTTGGTGGTTAAGCTGTCTGAACATTATTTTGTTTATCAGAAAGGAAATCATACCTGCTTTGAAGAGTTTTCTCAAACTGAAAATGATGGAGTACGTTCTTGTGACTAGTCTTCCATTAAATCTGCAGATGACGTTAGTTATTCTGATGAGAAATTATTTATCAGTTCCCATAGTATTCTGTGTATCATCAAGTTGACTGAAGTTTGCTTTATATTATTTTAATTTTGCAGGTTTTGGCCGGGGCTGGGTTTGAACCCACCACCTCTGGCACATGGGGCTGACACCCTACTCCTTTGAGCCACAGGCGCTGCCTTGAAGTTTGTTTTAAATAGATTTGCATCCTAGCATTCTGGGAGGCCTAGGTGGGTGGGTTGCCTGAGCTCACAAGTTCAAGTTCAAGACCAGCCTGAGCCAGAGCGAGACCTCATTTCTAAAAGAAAGTAGCCAGGCATTGTGGCAGGCACCTGTCATCCCAGCTGCTTGGGAGGCTGAGGCAAGAGAATTGCTTGAGCCCAAGAGTTTGAGGTTGCTCTGAGCTGTGAGGGTACAGCACTCTACCAAGAGTGACAAAAGAAGACTCTGTCTCAAAAAAAAAAAAAAAAAAGGAAAGGGTAGTGCCTGTGGGTCAAAGGAGTAGGGCTCTGGCCCCATATGCGGGAGGTGGCGGGTTCAAACACAGCCCTGGCTGAAAAAAAAAAACAAAAAAAGAAAAAATATATTTGATCTAATAAAATAATTTGGCCTAAGAAAATAATATTTTATTAACAAAATTTTCATAGACATGTACATCTGTGTTTTTTAATCTCTTCCATCTCAAAAATAAATAAATGAAAAATATGTGAGCATACATACACACTCATATATATGTACACACACACACACACAGGGTGGCCTTAAAGTTTGTGTGCAATTTTAAGTTGCCCATATATATGTATAAAATATATATGTATGTTCACACACTACATAGAGCTGTAGACAGAGAAACCTGGTATTGCTATTCTCTCCAGCATACCTTGACTTTGTGACCTTGGACAAGTTAGTTAACCTCTCTGACTCTGCTTTTGCTTATTTTGGGAGGCAGTATAGTCATGAAGGGCTCTGATTTGGGAAGCAAATTATCTGTTCCCTTCTTATCTCTTTGTGCCTCAGTTTTCCCAACTGTGACATGGAAATGAGATTTGCACCTACGCCAGGCAGGGGAGGATTCCATGAGCTAGCACAAGGTCACCTAAGGTGAAGTGCCTCTGGTGACCGGCCAACACATGGCTGTGAAAATGACGGCAGAGTGGGAATAAGAATGGGACAGGCTTGGGAGGGCTGTGGTATGGATGAGCAGAGCCCTCCGTGTGAATCAGAGCCCAGAGCCAGGCGGGAAGTAGAGGCTGCATTGCACACAGGCGGCTGCACACTCCTGGTGCCCTGGGATCCTTCCCAGCCCTGTAGCCCCAGGATCTAGGGTTGGGGGATGGGAGGGAAGGGAGGTGTGAATGTCCCAGGAGAAAGGATGCGGGAGGGCTGGGCTCTGGCACACACTGGCCTCCTGCTGCCAAGTGTTGCTCTAACCAGGCTCTTTGATCCCTTGCCAGACCTTGGGCAATGGGGGTGAGGTGTGCTGGGACTCATGCAAGGCCCTCGGGGGAGGGCCTGCCGGTTCCGACAGCGACAGCCGTGCTGGCATAGGGCCGGGACAGAACGTCCTAGAAGTGCGGGGTGGGGCTGCCTGAGCCCTCACAGCCCGGGAAGGCAAAAGGCATAGATCACAGACAGGACCACAGACTTCCAGTTCCCCGGCTCATCCCACCTTGGCAGCCATGAAAGCTGATGTGAGAGCGGGGGAGCAACGTCCCAGATGGTGGTGGCAGCAGTGCACACAGGACAGCTCTTCCCCCGCCCCCTCCTGCAAACCTCACCTGGCAGAGGTGAGGACACTGTGGTGGGAGAGAACCGAGAACTTTGAGGAAGTCCATGTCCAGGGAAGGTGGACCTTATCTCTGGGTCTGTCAGCTTTAGCACTGCTGATCTTGGGGCCACATAAGTCCTTGTGGTGGGGTCTGTCCTGTGCATTGTGGGATGTTGAACAACACCCCTGGCCTGGACCTACTGGGTGCCAAAAACACTTGCCCTGCAGGGGTGACAACCAAGAATGTGTCCAGACATTGGCCCATGTCTCCTGGGGATGAAGTCAGTCCCTGCTGAGAACCCCCCACCATCTCATATCAGAAAGGACAGAAGAGGTCAGAGAAGGAGAAAATGTTGACAGAGAGAGAGAGAGAAGCCAAGGGGCACGTGGGGAAAAGAAGAGAGGGGAGGAGAAAGAATAAAAACACCTGCTTGGCAAGTGCTCAGCCTTCGGGGCCAGGGCCACAGCTCTTTAGAGCCGGTTACCTTCTTTTGATTGGGCCCCAAAAGGCAGACTGAGGGGAGCTACACCCACAGCATCTTCTTCCAAAAAGGCCCAGCACAGCAGTGCTCTGCACAGCAAGCCTTTCCCCAGGAAAGAGCCGGGTTTTGCCGTAAGTGCCCACACCTGCTATCCCCAGTTTCTTTGTGTCTCCTGATGAAGGGGAGGGGGCCAATGTCCTTCCCTACCCAGGGCTACTGTTGGCTTGGCCAGGTCCAAATAGGCAGTGTGGAGGGTGCCAGATATGCCCAGGTTTGGAGCCTCTTTCAAAAGGGGCTTCCCTTCTGCAGAAAGTACCTGACCACAGGGATGGATGCCCAGAACCCAGAGGAGAGGGTGACATTGGGATATCACCTAAAAAAGTGCCTTGAGTATCGGCGCTTTAATTGAACTGCGCTTTCCATACTTGTGTTGGCTCAATCTAACCACCCTGGACAGGCAACTCTGTGCTGACTTCGCTGCTGGCAGGAACGGGAAGAAAATTCCCAATATGTCAGAGTCATCCCCCAATCACACCTATCCTGAGAAGGACAGGGTTGGGGTTAGAGCGCTGTTGTTTGTCCTGACAAGGGTGGAGTGAGTTGAACCTTAGCAAGAAAGGAGACAGAGAAAATCATTCTCCTGGTTAATTTGATGCTACAACAAGCATCTGTCAAGGTCCGGCTACATCCCCAGTGTCTGTGATGACCATTTACATACATCATTTTCTTTGAAGTTGACAACCATCTAAGGGTTAGGATTTCTGTCCCCACATCTGTCTGTGCAGTGGCCTCTGCACAGAAGCAGAAACTGACTGTTGGAGACGGCCAGCTTCGCCATTTCCTGGGAGATCGTAGTTCTGTGCTTCTTTTTCTCAATACCTTTACAGCATTCCTCCTAGAAAAGAAAGTCCTGGGCGGTGACTGGTTCCCTCCAGGCCTAAGTCAGAATCTACGGGCAAAGGTTTTAGGGTGAGGAGGGAGAAAGGAGGAGCTGAAGCAGCCGGACAGTCCTGATGGCCCCAAGAGCGCAGGTTGGACAAGCCTTATAGGACGAAGCGGGTGGTAGACACAAATCACTGAGGCTGAATCCCAGCTCTGTCATCATCTTGGTGACTCTGGGCAAGTTACCCCAGATTGTTTGTGCTTTTATTCCATTTGCTAATTAATTGGGGTAATAACACACGCACCGTTGAGTTGTCAGGGTATAATGAGAGGACACGGGAGGCAGAAATAAGCACTCGTCAAGGGGGTTATTAGCTACCTCAAAGGACTGTTGGAGAAATGGACAGATGTGTAAAGTACAGAAACCTAGTAGATGCTTCATAAACGGTCATTACTATTGTCGTTACCCATATCCTTTGAAATGGGTTATTCATTTCCCGAAAGTCACTCGAAGATTCTGTCCCCATTGCGGAAGAGTTGGATAAATGACTACTTTGATAAACTAGCTTTTCACCTGGGGGACCAGGTTTGCTGATCCTGCCCAGATTAAAATGACAGAAAATCAATTTGATCTGACAGCTGTGGAATAAAACGCACTGCCTGTAGCCAGCATTGGGCATCCACACTCCTAGGTGCTGACAGGAAGCCGGACACAGGCGGGCCCTGCTGCTGTCCACTTTCTGGCTGCTGCTTCACACTCAGGGCCACCTGGTCACCCACCAGGCCCTTCTCTCTGCTTCTTCATGCCCTGGCATTTTCCAGGGGTCTGGGCGCTGAGGCCCTGGCCAGCTTCTCCTCCTGGCTTTGGAGACTCACCCCGGACCCACTCTCAAAGTTGTCCTTTGCCACCATGTGGCACAGTCAGCGGCCACAAAAAACAGCAGAACTGACCAGGGCCCGAGAGCTGTGGCCACAAGAAAGATGAAGGAAGGGGAAAGGAAATTCCATCCCTGCATCTGTCCCAAGACTAGCCCTCCCTCCTCCCCACACACAACACCAAACACCTACCTCTGGACTCCCTACCATTCCAGGTCTGTGTGTGCTGATCCTTCTCTGGCCAACTCCTGACATCACGTATCCTCTGAAGCCACAACAGGCATAATAGATCAGACCACACCTGCAGCCTCAGAAAAGGTCCCAGGCCCCCTGGAGCTTTAGTTTCCATATTTGGAAGAATAAACCAGCATTAGAACCGCCTGCCTGATGGTGTCCCTGCAAAAATCAAGGGGCGTATTGAAGGTTCCAGTGCTCTGTAAGCTGTGTCTGCCTTCACCTGGGAGCTTGGGGGCATTCCCCGTTCCTGAGCACTCAATGTGTCATAAGAGGAGGGACGTGACTCCTTCTCCTAGCTCTCTTGTCATTTTTCAATGTGTCCTCGTATTTTTCCATTTGTCCCGAGGACGGGCCGGGATTTTCACTAGGTCAACTCCAGAGAGACCATTCTTCCTAAATTTTTAACATGACTAACCCTGGACCCTAATGGAAGAATCAGGTCCTTGGAGGTCTTCCTTATGGAATTACCTTAGACTGCAATAACCGTGAATAATCATGAAATAAATAACCCTCAGTGTCACCTCCCTACTACCTGTCATGGACTTGCCCCTGTAGGAAGGAACATCTTGGCTGGACGTGGTGGCTCATGCCTGTAACCCTAGAGATCTGGGTGGATGACACTGGTGACAGAGTCTCTGCCTAAAAAAATGAATAAATAAAAGCAGCGCCATCTCCCCACAGCAACGCCTGCCCTAGATAACTGCTGTTTGTTTTGTTGGTCTTATTCTCTCTTTCATCTTCATGTCTCGGGAACCTGTTTCCTAACCAATGAGCCACGTGGCCCATCTACTCCTGTTTCGGTGTAAACTCTTCTAGGTGAGATCTTTTTATCTTTTTAAATCCAGCCCACTCGGGATTCCTCTTCACTCCCCCACCTAGATTTAAAGCCAGATCATTCTAAACATGCCCTCCAAGTGTGGTGAATATTCATCCACCCGGTTTTATCTGCACGAAAAGGAGTTTATTTATAGGGACGTGTATTAAAACTGCTTGTCTCCACCCCGGAGAAAATGCTGTCCTAGACAACCCTAGACAAGTTGCTTAATTGTGTTCCAAGAAAGTGCTTGTTGCTTGCGATACGTGGATAAGGCCTTTTGTGCCGCGAACACTGACAGGGCGCCAGGCATCGTGTTAATATCTTATTTAATCAACAGCACCTCCTCCAACAGTTAGGTACTATTATTATCCCATTTTATAGATGAGGGAGCGAGAGGAGGAGAGATGAAGCAACTTGCTCAGAGCTAGGAGTTCATGAGTAAGAGTCAGGATTCAGATCAAGGCCTTCAAAGCACTTTCCACTGGGCCTGCGGATGGACCTACAGTGCCCCCAGAAGAGATCTGTGAGCCCGATGCTCGCGTTGTTCTTCTGCAGAGGAGGGGGGAGCCCAGAAGGGCCTGGGTGAAGCAAGATAACAGACCTTATTGAATCTCAGCACATGGGAGGGGCCCGGGAGCTCCCAGGACGCAGCCTCTCAGCCAGGGAACAACACTCTGTGTGGGATTATGCCTGAGATTATTTGATTAATTGCTTGGTTCACCTGTCACAATACCGTCCTTCATGACGTGTGGCTTTCATCTTGGATCTCCAAAGGAGGCATACGAGCTGTAATTAGTTTAATGACTCCTGCGTTTAAATAGCTACCTGCGAGGATGTCCAGTGGACAGGTGAGGTTGCTGAGGCTTTGGGTCGAAGTGTGATATCGTAAAAGTGGGTATCAAGGCACGAGCCAGCCGACGCCCTCCCACCTTGGGAAGCAGGGCCCACCCCCAATGGCCTGGAGCCTCCCAGGAAGCCTAACTTGTCATTAAACAAGAACTGCTAGAGGTGGCTCCTGGCGGCCTCCTCTGTGTTCAGGCAGGGCTGGGATTTCTTTCTGGGTGGAGGAAAGCAGTCACTTTCTGTTTCCTTTATAAAGGACAAGGGGGTTCAGAAGTTGAGATGCGACTGTAGCAGGTCTCACCTTCAGTTTGCTCTTGAGTCATGATGAATCCTAAATCACAAAGAGCTTCTACAGAAAACTATGTGTGCATGTATGTGTGTGTGCACGTGTGTGTCTCTGTGTGTACCAGCTTAGAGCAAGTGATGGTTTGGGAAGAGCCTAAAGGGAAACATCTTCCTACCTGTACCTCGAAGAGAGCAAGATTCCCACAGTAATCTGTCCCCCAGGTCAACAAGCGAGGACACAAGTGTGACTTGTTCAAAGTCATCATGGGAGAAGGGCAGAGCCAGGATGCAAATGAAAGGGCCTCTTCTTCCAAAACTACCCCGCTGTGAGAAGGAGAAAGGGATGAACCCTGGCTGGGCAGCCATTTTTTCAGGAAATCAGAAAGTAGTGACTCAGCCTCTGGAAAATAAAACACAGCAGGAAGAAACAAGGGTATCTTCTCTGGAGCAGACGAATGGAATTTTTTTAAGACTGGGAAGGTTCATGGTGGAGATGATCTCTGGGCTCTGAACTCTTCTTTGGTTCAACTCCCAGGTATGGAAAAGCTGCACAGGAAAGTCACACAGGTACATTTGTAAAAGAAAAACGAATCCATGAAAACCAGGTACCTAGAAGTGATCCCGGTATCTATCAGCAGACAGACTAGAGCATCCTCGGTTAGGGACGATATGTGAACCGTGTACAGGCAGGTGTGCCAGCATGAATGGGCCCTGGAAAGATAGCTCAGAGCAGAAAATCAAGGAACGTCAGATAATATAAAACACGGTGGCATCTTTAGGAAGCTGAAACGCGAGCCACACATAGCCACACGCACGTCGAGTTGGGGGATGCCCCCATGAGAAGTAGAATTTTAAAGGAGACCAGAATGAGAATAAAGTCAGGATATGGCTACTTGGTGAGGGAGAGAGAAGGGTCGTGGACAAGGAGGTTCCCGGCTAACGGTTTGTGGTCCTTGAGTTGACCCATAGTTCTAAGCATTTTGTATTCCGTTTCGTGACTGCCCTCTAGGTTACGTGTATAATTTTCTATGTCTCAGAATGTACCTTTTAAAAGAGGAACGTCTTTGCACCAATGGTGCAAAAGCAAAACCTTTCATTCAGTGACAAGTAGGCAAACATGAACTTCGAGAGAAGTACGAGAGATGTGATGGGCGCATATGGGGGGGAAGAGCCCAGAGGGGCCAGGGGAGCTTGTGAAGAAGAAGGAAAAGGGAAAAGTTTCCAAATAGGACGGGGGTGAGAAGCTCATTTGGCTACAATCATGATCCTTTCTTTCCCTCCGTCCCCATCAAAGCGACAAGCCTCCTGGCCTTGCTCCTGACACCTCCCTTCTCTTTCCTCGGGATGTCATGCCACCATCTCCCAGCTCTCTTTCTCCACTTTCTCATTCCCTCTCTCCTTCTAAGATAAAATAAATGTTATACTTTATATCCTAAAAGAGAACCCAAGAGTGAAGGATAGAAGACGTGGGCACCATTGTGCTGGGAGGCGCACAGGCTGGAGGGGCGCCACTTCCTGCCAGAAGCCCCAGATGCCGTGTCCACTCTAAAAGTGGGACCTGGCAGGGTGCTCTTGCCTCCAAACATTGGGGCATTTAGAAATGAGACTGGACCAGGCTGTGAGCTGTAGCATGCTGTGCTCATATAAATGTGGCCATGGCTTTCACTGGAACCAGAATCTAAGCTTTCTTTCTCGTGCTGATGAGGCCCCCCTCGGTCCCCCACCCCTGCTACATGTCCTGACCCTGCCTCTCATTTCACTCCTGTCCCCCTCTGTCATGTTTAGGGATAGCTTCTTAGCTTTGGAAACCAGAACCGAAAGAGATAGAAGTAATCACTTCCTACTCCCGAAACACGGTGACTGAGGTTCTATCACAAATCATTGTAATAAAAAGTGAAAAGAAAATCATCTGGATATCGAGAAAATGATTGCGTGTCTTAAAACACGTGTGGCTTGTGGGCTGAATGTTATTTTGAATTTTGACACCCAGTGAAGAGCGTGTTGACAGTTCAATGAAATAATCACAAGAGCCGATCTTGTGTGGCAGTGCCATGCACACACTGGGGTCTCCCAAGGTGGTGCCCTATTTGTTTTCACAGCAATATTTTGAGGCCAACACTGTCACCCATTTAGCCATGGGGGCTGGAGCCCAGCAAGACAAATCTGTGTGCCTAAGAACACTCAACTGTAAGCAGGTAGCTATTGCGGGGATTTCAGACTGAGTCTATAGACAAAGCCACTCACATTATACTGAGGTCCTGATACGTTATGTTCCAAAGGAATTAACAGCCAGTAGAATGTGGGGGGTACACTGAGAACAACCCTATTTCATGAAAGGGCTGGATTTGCTGAACACGTTCACCTACCTAGAGCAACTGATGAGTGTTTGGGAGGATCCTGCCCTTAGTTCTGGCTCTTGGAAAGCAGTACACAGAGGCAGGTGGGGACTTAAAACCAAATCCATCCTGATTCTACTTTCCAAGCCACACTGCTCCCTCTAGAAATCCAGAGTTGCTACTATTGGCACAGAGTGGTTAGAACCTGATATGGCCTTAAATAGAGTTGAGCTCACATCTATGGCCCTCCGGCAACTTCTCTGCACTGCTTTGCTCCCCGGCATGGCGCTAGGGGAAGTGGGCTGAATGCCCCTCTTGCCCAGGTTCAAGGGCAGGTGCTGATGACACCACTTTACTTTGGGTCCACAGCACATAGCTCTGGAAGGTTTAAGGCACCACGTTGATAAGGATGCTGGATAGCAAGGGGCCAGTATGGCTAAGGTCAACCAGCTCCTGGTAGGCTGGACAAGAAGTGGAGGAGCGGTCTGCAGCTCCAAGGCTCCGGCCATTTGCAAGCTACAAACACGTGGTCGCTTATTTAAGGCTGTGTTCTCAATGGGGGAAGACCACAGCCCCAGAGGATGTTGCTGGTTGCACAACTCAGGCTGGGGAGGGAGAAGGTGGTTTCTGGGGTCTGGTGGGTCAATCAGTGTTTTACAACCTTTTTATCTCATGGCACCCTTGAACCTATACGTTGAACTTCCACAGACCACTTAAATTACGTTGATTTATAAACAAAGAGCAAAAAAAGAATATACTTACTGGGCTTTGAACTTCTTTGGAAAATAATTGAATTAATGATCTTTAAAAATTTTTGAGGCACACCTAAGATCTTCTCCTGGCACATGGCTTGAAAATCACTGCCTAGATGCTGTTCCATATCCTAGAACACACAGGACAGCCCCCCAAACATATATACACACACCCCACATCACACACAAATAATCATCCTGCCCCAAAGGCCAAGATTGACAAGGTTAAGAAACCTTCAGATAAACTAAAATGAAATAAATAGGCAAGGGGCCTACTGGTAGCAACGTTCCTGCCGTTCTAAGGACATGGATGTGGCCAATCGGACCCTTAGGAAATATTCTGTCATCCTCTCTGCAGAAAGCTCCATTCCCCATCCCAGACTGTTCAGGCAAGGGGCGTGATAACTTTGAGGAGCTGCTGAGATAGGGAGGTGGAGGGGGCTGTGGAGGGAGAAGGGTGTGTCTGTCCGGGGCGTGGGGAGGAGGGAGGGACAGAGGCAGCACTGAGAGGCCTGGTTGCATCTCCAGGGAAACATTCTGCTTCCCAAGAATCACCTCCCAGGGCTCAAAGTGAGCGGGGAAACTTGTCCGTGAAGGGTTAAGTATGCATCTTCTTGTGCTGGCGTGTCTCCCGGGCTATATGAGGGCTGTTTCATCTCATGTGGATAGGAGAGACAAAGTGTGCAGATTGAAAACATCTGTACTCCCAGTGAACGGGCCACATGGCCACAGTGCCATGCCGAGGCCCCGCTACATCGGTGCCCTTTTGTTTGACATTGGAGGAGCAGCGCAAATAAATACAGTAGGTTCCGTTTAAACAAAGGGCTCTGATCAATAGAGGTTTATGTCGCTTACGACCTTCAACCATAAACAGAAATTTGAAGTAAAAATCCACAAATCCCAGATCAATTGCCAGATTATTTACCCTTTTGCACTGCTAACGTTCCAATCTGCCTTGCATGTCAAATAGCCAGGGAGGAAAAGGATTTATGTCACAGGGAAGAGGAAGGCTGCGTGGATTTATTAGCCGTGGTAATCAAAGCGTGTGCCATACGTTTTCTATATAAACACGGCTGGGCCGATCGTGCAAATCAGCTCAGTCAAATTTTAAATTCCAGGCCTTTTTAAGCCAATGTTACCAGTAGCTTTAATAATCTTTTTCTATTTTTTTAAAGGGGCGTTAACCATCTGCCACAGAACTGTTACTGCCTTGCGGTTTGCGAAAGGACGGATCTCTTGTGGGGCTCTGGGAGGGGGCACCAGGCTTCAGTCCTGGCTCTGGTTCTTGGTGGCTGTGAATACTTGAGAAAAGGCCCTGCCTGATGTTATTCTAAGCTCAGTTTCTCTGCGCGTGAAGTCGGGCTTTCAGGCAAGGCTTACCCACCAGCTTTGTACCTTGAGCAAATTGTCTGATCTTCTGAAACCTCAGTTTTCTCTTCCCTGAAATGGAACAAGAAAATACTGTTTGTCTGCGGGGGTCGTGATGAGAGTTAAATAGGATGTAACATAACAAATGCCCAGCCCGTGTCTGCCTTAGGGAAAACAGCGCCTGTGAGGCATGCTCTTCTCTCTACCTTATCACCAGTGTTCCTTCTCCTCAGTGACTCTCAGCATATCCGTGACATCTGGGAATGAACTCTTCTGAGTCCAGGGCTTGGGAGAGGCTGGGAGGGAAAGAGGTGGGGTCTGTTAGGAAGGGGCATGTGCAGTGGCCCCAGGAATAGAGGGAGAAACATTTTCAAGTTGCTCTGAACACCCCAGTGAGGGCAGGTGATGGAGCCTTCAGACCACCCCACATCTCCTGTCACCTGCCCACTGGAGCTGATGCTTGTTGCTCAGAACCTATAGATCTACTCCCTGAAAAGAAATGGCTCAGATTGTCCACCCATTGCCTGCTGGGATGCCTGCTCCAGCAAACACAATCCCCACCACATCCACTAAATTATAAGACCCACTGAAGACTGGGACCCTGCCCATCTCATCCCCCTCTGATCTTGAGACCTTGACCCTGCACGAGGAACCCAGAATATGCCTCGGTTCATAATTGTTGGACAAATTGGCTATCTGGGCTGCCCAGGAATGTCTTCCCTCTTTATCCAGGATTGTAGGCACCAACTTTCTTCTATTATTCTCAGCCTCCTCCGTTCTCACCTACATCAGCCTCCCAAGCTGACCACTTGGTAAAAATCTAAGACATATCCTATTCTCCGGGTCTGTCTTCCTTCCCCCCGTACTAACAGGAATAGCAGAGGAACTTCTCTGCCCTGTGGGATTGAGAGCTTGACATATATAGACTTGTAAGTTCACATGGCAACATTATTCTGTCCATGTTTTTACAGATGGAGTCAGGGTTAGGGGGATGACCTGCTGGTGGCAGAGAGGCAGCTGAGAGCCTAAACAAGGTCTGCCTGATCCTCAACTAGTTGAGAACCAGTGGTTCTCAAAGTGAGCAACCTCAGCATCTTTTGGGGGGGGGGGTTTAATAAAACACAGGAGATTGGGCCCCATGATGGAATTCCTGATTCTGTGGGTCTGGGGTGGGGCCTGAGAATGTGCATTTTCAACAAGTTGGCAGGCAAGGCGGATACTGCTATCCAGGGAGGAGTCTTTAGAAGACAAGTTCGGTCAGCAGCTGGCCGGGTGTTACTGTCTTTTTCTTCTTGCATTTGGAGAGACTCAGGTCATTTTGAAACCACCTGTGTTGGGACATTCATCTTTAAGTTTTATATATGTACATTGAACGAAAGAGAAGTTCTCATTAACTTCTGTGAAGGTTGTGAATCTTCTTCCGGATCCAGGACAGGAGGGAGGTACAGGGGTGGAGGAAGTCCATGCAAATCAACCACTAGGCCCAATTATGACAGAGCGTGGCTGTTTCTTTAAAAGAAATGCAGTTCCTTGCGCTGTTAGGATTCTCCATAGTATAAAATGTGGAAAGTTATGGGGTGAGGGAACGGACCGGAGGCTTGCATTCCTTAGTAATGAACTACATAAGCAGTAAAAGCCCAAGTTAGAGTATTTTTTTCCAAACTTTTAGTCAATAAATATCCCGTCTCTAAAGTATCACAAATTCCAAATTAGCAGCGTGTGGATTCATGAGATCCGTTCATTTCTCCATTCATGCGTCCCGCAAACATTTATTGAAGCCTCCTCTCCGTGCCAGGATGCCTGGCCAGGGGCGGGGTGGGGGGAGCGTAGGGAGTAGGCAGTTCTGTAATGTTGATGTTAAGAGAAATAAGATACAGGCCATGTCCTTGACTAGCTTTCAGGACAGCAGGGGACAAAGCATCAGGAAGCAGAAGTGTATGCCTTTCCTTGTGGATAGGGACTTGGCGAGAGGGCTTCCAGATGAAGGAAATAGCAGGTCTTGATGGAATCTTTAGTGAACTTTCCTGATGCTACAACCAGACCCCTTTACCAGGCCATGGTGTCCATCCCCCAGTTGCTGTGCTAAGGGTTCAAAGTCGCCTGCTTCTTGGTCACCTGGAGCCACCTTGCCAAGAAGGTCATGCCATGTCCCACCCGGGGAGCAGACTATTAACCAACTCATTAACACAGAAGTACTCTGGGATAAGGGCTCACTCCCAGATGGACCAAATCTTTGGTGCAATTCTTACTCCAGAGCTTCTCCTGAAATCAAGCCAGGACTAGCCTCCAGCTAAGGCCACATCATCCTTGCCTAGCTCCTTTCCCTGACCTCCCTTTCTTCCCTATTGAGACCACCCGTTAAATAATTACATGTCTTAACCCTGTCTCAGGCTCTGTTTCTGGGGAACCTGATGTGGGAGGGAGGAATAGGAGTGAGGTGTGAGGTCTCAGGGCCTGTGTTGCTATCCTGACTCTATTCACCAGTTGTAGGATTCTGGACAAGCCACTCAACCATGGCTAGAACTACTAGCAACCAATGGGTGCAGCAGGTGGGTCCTCCAATCCCCCTCTTTTATTTGGTCCATCTCTTTTAAGGACAACCATTGTGTGCATGAACATTCATGTATACACATGCACACATCCGTGTACATACACCACCACGTGATAATAAGTAAGAGAGTAATTTAGGGGTATAGAGGCCTGCCACATGGACAACCTTTCCCTAAAGTCTTTAAAGTTAGACTATAACCTGGCATTCTACAACTCTCCCCAAATGTCCATCCTGGCCATCCATCAATGCCCATTTGCACAGACCTCTAAGACTCATCTATAGTAGTTTGTATGCTTTTGGAAACAAGTAGTGGAAACCACCTAGCTCAAGCAATAGGAAAATGCAGTTTGGGGGGTATAACATGGACAGTCCAGAAGCAGGGCAGATTCCAGGGCTAGTTATTCAGCTGTCAGCAACGGCAGTGAAAACTGATTTTTCGCCATTTCTCTGTTCTGCTGTCACCAACGTTGGCAGGCCTTATGCATACACTGTGACCATGTTTATGATCCATCTCTAGTCAGGTGTCCAGGTGGGACCTATAACAATGAACAGGAAAATGTCACTCTCTGGGTGGTTTAAAGAAATCAAGAGGCACCCTGGAGCTGGGGATGGATGGAGACTGTGCGGCCTGCTGGTCAGCAGCTGGTCAGCAGCTTGGACTGAGGCTCAAATCAGGCAAAGGCTGCACGCTAGCCACGGGATTTTGGACATCTCATTGATTTCTGTCTGCCTCAGTTTCCTTATCTATCTGACAGATGCAATAAGATGCCCACTTCATGGAGTTATTTCTAAGGATCAGATGAGGTAATTGATGACAGGCAGTGGAACCGTACTCGGCACAGAGAAGACACGAGTGTTGGCGGCTACCATATTGTGCTGTATCCACACAAACCTAGGAGCCATTAGCAAAGAGAGACAGGGCATCACCTGTTAGGTGGGCAACTGGCAGTAATGTCCATCCCAGTATCTCCTCAGCCTGGGCCAACTTTCTGACCCCTTCGCTGTATTCAACTCAGCCCCTGGAGTCCAAACAGCCTGACCAGGTGGGGAAGGTTTAAATACCACTGTGTTTCTGAGATGGCTCTTGGTGTTCAAAGGACTTCCCTCTCAAGCATCCAGAAATTGCAGCTCTGTACCCTCCACTCAGTAACACCGTCTCTCACCCACGCCGCACCTGAAGCCCATCATTACCTTTCTTCTGAGTCTGGGTGGAGGTATCAGCCCAGGAGACACTACCTCATGCAGGAGGGCCGGGACCCACCTGTCTGCCCGTCTCTCCAGGCTGTGCTGCCGTGGGGGAGCTGTCCTGGGCAGGCCTGGGTTGGCTTCAGAATCCCCAAGAAGGCTGACTGCGCTAATCTTCCAGGCCACGGAGATGGATGCCCTTTTTCACGCTGGACCCGTAGAGGTGGGAATGAGAGTCAGGCCACCCGTCTGCACTGACTATGGAGAGTTGGCGGAAGGACCTCCTGCTGGGGCAGTTTGTAATTGTCCAGTTCAATTCATTGTCCGCACTAACCATAGAGCTGGGGGGCTGTACACTGGGAAGCCTGGCTGGGTTTCTGCCTTATTTCTAAACATATGCATGGGCTTGGGCTTCAGCTCCCAAGGGATTCTCGGATTTAAGATGTTTAGAAAAAAAAAAATCAAGACCTACTGTATTAGGGTGATCTCTCCAAATCAAAAATTAACTATCTCTCTTCTCTGCTCATTAATGGGTGACTACTTACCTCCACCAGGAATAAGTTAGCAAATTGCATCTCTCGGATCCAGTAATTTGTAAAAACAGATGCCAGGGCGTCAGAGATGCTAAGAACCCCAATGCCGTGCTGTTCCACCCGCCTACCAGAAGTCAGAGAAGCTCACTGCTAGGATCAAGCTCATTTCTGGGCTCTGAACAGGGGTCAATATTTTGCACAAGAGTGAAAAACACGGAGTCCCACTTCTCACGAGGCCAGGCTCTGACTTCTGCCCTCGGGACACGTGGATTAGCTACTCACGTGTGGCCTAGGAATTAAACAGCCCCTTCACCAACCAGTTCACAGCCAAATAAACAGAGAGATGGAACACACACGTTGAGAACATTTGATAGCAACTTGACACAGTAATTTTATGTCTGCTTAATTTAACAGTTTTCAAGCGGGGCTCGTATTTCACATGCCTTGTCTATTTCCTATCTGGATTAATTTATTTTGGTTGTGTTTTATAAAACTATTAGTCTGAAATATATATGAAATATTAATGAAAATAAAAAAACACCCGGAGAGTTCGCGAAGCACTAACTCAGGGAACCTTCAGTAGCTTCCAGCCGCAGAGCTGAGGACCCAGCAGGACCCTCTTTTCCTTTAAGATGTCAAATCACAGCTCGGCGCCTGTGGCTCAATCGGCTAAGGTGCCAGCCACATACACCTAAGGTGGCGGGTTCGAATCCCCAGCCCGGGCCCGCCAAACAACAACGATGGCTGCAATCAAAAAACGGCCGGGCGTTGTGGCGGGCGCCTGTGGTCCCAGCTACTTGGGAGGTGGAGGCAGGAGACTCGCTTGAGCCCAAGAGTTGGAGGTTGCTGTGAGCTGTGATGCCATGGCACTCTACCCAGGGGGATAACTTGAGGCTCTGTCTCAG
>CAUYQV010023351.1:0-10145 GCA_963574575.1 Galagoides demidoff | reverse complement strand
CCGTTTCAGCTGCTGTCCTGACTTTTTTTCTGGCTGATACTGTGGTTCTGGATTATACTTCCAATCCAACTATTCCCCTCTTTGCTGCTCGCCCTGCGCTGCTTATCTGTGCAAGGATGCCGCGGAAGGGATTAATAAGCCTGCTCTCACCTGAAATCACCAGCAGAGTTGACTCAGGGGTGCATCTCCTCCGCCATCTTGCTCCGCCTCTCCAATAAACTTAAAAATAGACAAATGAGACATAATTAAGCTACAAACCTTCTGAACGGCAAAAGAAATAATCAATGAAGTGAACACACAGCCTGCAGAATGGGAGAAAGTATTTACAAACTATTCATCTGACAGAGGACTAATATCCAGAATTTACAAGGTACTAAAATATTTCAACAACAAATGATAACTACATTAAAAGTTGGTCTAAGAACTTAAATGGATACATTTCAAACAAGCAAAGAAACAAACAAAAAAAAAACACGGTCATCATACACAAATCAGAATGACTATTTTTAATAAGATTAAAAAAACAGATGTGTGCACAGATGTAATTAAAAGGAAAATATATTCCCTTGATGATGGGAATGTAAATTAGTGCAATATCTATGGAAAAGAGTATGGAGATTTCTCAAAGTATTAAAAATCATAACTACCATACAGTCCAGCAATCTCACGAATAACTATCTATCAAAAAGAAAAAAAATCAGTAACCAAAATATATACCTACATGGGAATGTTTATTGCAGCACTATTCACAATAGCAAAAATATGGACAGACCTTTGGTCAAGCTGCTGTGCTTCCCTGCAAAGCAATGGGGAGCAGGAATAAGGAAAACAGCTGGAGCTGAGGTCAAACATTGAAGGAGATAGAAGATCCTCTTTTATATTGAAGATGCCAAGTTGCATCTCTCAAGAGCTAAAGCCTAAATAAATCAAGCAGATGGCCGACTGGAGCCAGCTTTCAACAGAAGCTCCCATCCAGAGGGAAGATAATGTCCAGAAAGTACACAATTAAGCTGAAGACTGGGAGCCAAGCCGAGACAGAAGAGTGATAACTGCAGGTCACCTCTGCTGAGGCAAGCTGCGATTCCAAGGAAGCAAACTTCAGCTAAGACTTCAAACAGAGTCACTGATCCCCTAGGATCAGTCTAGGTCCAGCTGAATACAAGACAGAGCCACCTAACCCCACCACACCAAGCAGGTTTCCTCAGCCTCAGACTATAATACTGTACAGATCCTGTGCAAAGCTGTAAGGGAAAAAGGTGAGTAACCAGTTGACAAAGAGCTGGTTAACCACAAGTCCGGGAGCTCCCAATCCAATTTCACCTTATCTGCCCATCTAGCCGACCAGCAAAACACAATCAAGAGGTGGAATCAGTGGGGAAACTCTGGCAACATGAATAATCAGAGTAGATCAGCTCACCCAAAGAAGAATGATATGGCAGACATAGCACAAGATCCCATTCATAAACAAATGGCTGAGATGTCAGAAATCGAGTTCATAATTTGTACAGCAAATAAGATTAACAGAACAGAGGCAAAGATGGAATTAGAATTTCAAGGAGTAATTCAGAAAATGTCTCAAGAATTCAACAAATTCAAAAACAAAATCACCAAATATTTTGACACATTGAGGCAAGAACTTGCAGCCCTCGAAGAACTGAGAAATACAGTAGAATCCCTCTGTAACAGAATGGAGCAGGCAGAAGAAAGGATCTATGACACTGAAGACAAAACTTTTGAACTTTCCCAAATGCTCAAAGAGGAAGACAAGTGGAGAGCAAAACTAGATCATTCTCTCAGAGAACTCTTGGATAATTCAAAGAGATCTAATATTCACCTTATAGGAATTCCTGAAGGTGATAAGGTGGCTTCAAAGAATACTGATGCTCTTCTTCAGGAAATAATCAAAGAGAATGTTCTAGACATGTCAAGAGATTTTGAAATTCAGATAGCAGACAGTTTCAGAACACCAGCACGACTCAACCCCAAAAAGAAATCTCATAGACAAATTATAATTAGCTTCACCAAAATTAATATGAAGGAGAAAATTCTGCAAGCAGCCAGACGTAAGGAAACCATATCCTACAAGGGGAAGAATATTAGAATGACTGCAGATCGCTCTGCTGAAACCTTTCAAGCTAAAAGAGGGTGGTAATTGAACTTTAATCTCCTTAAACAAAATAACTTTTAAGCCAGGATCCTGTATCCACCTAAACTGAGTTTCATTTATGACAGAGAAATTAAATACTTTAATGACATGCACGTGTTGAAGAAATTAGCCATAACTAAAGCAGCTCTCCAGGATATTATGAGACCTATCCTCCATAATGAACAGCACAATCCTCCACCACGAAAGTAAACTCACTCAGAAACTTTTGATCAAATTCCAACTTCCTCAGTGGTGAAAGGATTAAAAATGTCCACTGGACTTTCAAAAAACTTGATACCCAAAATACTGCCAGGCTTATCAATACTCTTAAGTAATGTAAATAGCTCAAGTTGCCCTCTAAAGAGGCACAGGTGGACTGACTGGATAAAAAAACTCAGGCCATATATCTGCTGCATACAAGAATCTCATCTTACCTCAAAAGATAAACATAAGACTCAGGGTGAAGGGATGGTCATCTATAATTCAGGCAAATGGAATTGAAAAAAGCAGATGTTGCAATTATTTTGCAGGTACAATAGGTTTTAAACCAACAAAAGTAAGGAAAGATAAGGATGGTCACTTCATATTTATTAAGGGCAACACTCAACAAGATGAGATTTCAATTATTAACTTTTTTTTTGAAGTTTTTGGCTGGGCCTGGGTTTGAACCCACCACCACTGGCATATGGGGCCAGTGCCTTACTCCACTGAGCCACGGGTGCTGCCCCAATTATTAACATTAATGCACCCAACCAGAATGTGCCTCAATTTATAAGAGAGACTCTAATAAACATGAACAATGTGATTTCCTCTAGGACCATAATAGTCAGAGATTTTAATACACCTTTGGCATTGTTGGATATATCCTCCAATAAGAAACTAAGGAATGAAATTTTAAATTTAAATGTACCCATTCAACGTTTGGACTTAATAGACATCTACAGAACATTTTATCCTAACAAAACTGAAATCCCATTCTTCACATCAGCCCATGAATCATCCTCCAAAATTGATCACAGCTTAGGTCACAAGTCTAACCTCAGCAAATTTAAAAGAATAGAAATCATTTTTTTGTATTTTCCCGGAACATCATGGAATAAAGGTTGAACTCAGTAACAAGAGAAATCTGCATACTCAAACAGAAACATTAAAACTAAATACCCTCATGCTGAATGATAGCTGGGTCATAGATGACATTAAGAAGGAAATTTCCAATTTTTCTGAACAAACCAATAATGAAGATATGAATTACCAGAACCTCTGGGACACTGCAAAGGCAGTTCTAAGAGAGAAATTCATAGTGTTGCAATCCTTCCTCAAAAGAACGGAAAGAGAGGAAGTCAACAACTTAATGGGACATCTCAAGCAACAGGAAAAGGAAGAACATTCCAATGCTAGACCCAGCAGAAGAAAAGAAATAAATTAGAGCAGAACTAAATAAAATTGAAAATAAAAGAATCATACAACAGATCAATCAAAATTTTACTTTTTTGAAAAGGTCAATAAAATTGATAAATCTTTGGCTAACCTAACCAGAAGTAGAAGAGTAATATCCCGAATTTAATTAATCAGAAACGTTAAAGGCAAAATAACAACAGACTCCTCAGAAATTCAACAAATCCTTAATGAATATTACATAAAACTCTATTCTCAGAAGTATGAAAATCAGAAGGAAATAAATCAATACTTAGAAACACTCCTCCTTCCTACACTCAGCCAAAAAGAAGTGGAAATGTTGAAGAAGCCTATGACTAGTTCTGAAATAGCATCAATTATAACAAATCTCCCCAAAAAGAAAAGCCTGGGACCACATGGCTTCACATCAGAATTCTCCCAAACCTTAAAAGAGGAGCTAGCACCTATATTATTTTACCTTTTCCAAAACATAGAAAAAGAAGGAATACTGCCCAACACATTCTATGAAGCAAATATCACCCTGAGTTCCAAACCAGGAAAAGACCCAACAAGAGAAGAAAATTATAGACCAATATCTCTAATAAGTATTAATGCAAAAATATTCAATGAGATCCTAGCGAACACAATCCAACAACACATCAAACAAATTATACATCATGAGCAGGTGGGTTTCATCCCAGAGTTCCAAGGACAGCTTAATATACGTAAATCCTTAAATATAATACATCACATAAACAAAAAACAAAGACCATATGATTCTCTCAATTGATGCGTCAAAAGCTTTTGATAATATCCAGCATCCTTTCCTGATCAGAACACCTAAGAAAATAGGTATAGAAGGAACATTTCTTAAACTGATAGAGGCCATCTACAGCAAACACACAGCCGATATCATATTGAATGGCGTAAAATTAAAATCATTTCCACTCAGTTCAGGAACCAGACAAGGATGCCCACTGTCTCCACTGCTTTTTTAACATTGTAATGGAAGTCTTAGCCATCACAATCAGGTAAGAGAAGGCAATCAAGGGGATCCAAATAGAACCAGAGGACATCAAACTGTCACTCTTCACAGATGATATAATTGTATATCTAGAAAACCCCAGGGACTCAACTACAAAACTCCTAGAATGATCAAGCAATATAGGAATGTCTCACGGTACAACATTAATACTCACAAATCTGTAGCCTTTATATATACCAACAATAGTCGAGGGAAATAAAAAAATCAAGGACTCTATTCCCTTTACACTAGTGCCGAAGAAGATGAAATATCTGGGAGTGTATCTAACTAAGGACGTCAAAGATCTCTATAAAGAGAACTATGAAACTCTGAGAAAAGAAATAGCTGAAGATGTTAAAAATGGAAAAATATACCATGCTCATGGCTGGGAAGAATCAACATTGTTAAAATGTGTATATTACCTGAAGCAATCTACAGATTTAATATGATCCCTATTAAAGCACCTCTGTCATACTTTAAAGTCCTGGAAAAATTAGTACTTCGTTTTATATGGAAACAGAAAAAACCTTTATAGCCAAGTTATTACTCAGAAATAAAAACAAATTGGGAGGAATCACACTTCTAGACTTTAGACTGATCGAAACAGCATGGTACTGGCACAAAAGTATAGAGGTAGATGTATGGGACAGAATTGAAGACCAAGAGGTGAACTGAGACACTTATCCTCATTTGGTCTTTGAGAAGCCTATCAAAAATATAAATTGGGGGAAAGATTCCCTATTTAACAAATAGTGTTGGTTTAATTGGTTGGCAACCTATGGAAGACTAAAACTGGACCCACCCCTTTCTCCTCTAACAAAAATGGACTCTCACTGGTTAAAGGACTTAATACATGAAACTATAAAAATTCTTGGAAAGAATGTAGGGGAATCACTTGAAAAAATTTGGCTAGGAGAATACTTTATGAGGAGGACACCTTGGGCAGTTGAAGCAACTTACATTACTGGGATCTGATCAAATTAAAAAGCTTCCTCACTGCCAAGAACACACTAAGTAAAGCAAATAGACAGCCCTCAGAATGGGAGAGGATTTTTGCAAGTTATATTTCTGACAAAGGTCTAATAACCAGAATCCACAGAGAACTCAAACTTATTAATAAGAATAAAACAAGTAATCTCATTTCATTGTGGGCAAGAGACATGAACAGAAGCTTTTCTGAAGAAGAGAGGTGCATGGACTACAGGCACATGAAAAAATGCTCATCATCTTTAATCACCAGATAAATGCAAACCAAAACCATTTCAAGATAGCATCTAACTCCAGTAAGAGTAGCGCACATAACAAAATCCCAAAACTACAAATGTTGGCATGGATGTGGAGAAAAGGGAACACTTCTGCACTACTGGTAGGAATGGAAGCTAGTACTTTCCTTTTGGAAGGAAGTTTGGAGAACACTCAGGGATCTAAATGTAGACCTGCCATTTGATCTTGCAATTTGTCTTCTAGGTGTATATTCAAAAGACCAACAATCATTTGACAGCAAAGATATTTGCACCAGATTGTTCATTGCAGCTTAATTCATAATTGCCAAGTCATGGAAGAAGCCCAGATGCCCATCGACTCATGAATGGATTAATAAATTATGGTATATGTATACCACGGAATACTCTGCAGCATTAAAAGAAAATAAAGACTTTACCTCTTTTACGTTTACATGGATGGAGGTGGAAAATATTCTTAGTAAATTATATGTGGAATAATTGTGATCACTAACATATTCAGTGTCAAATACAAGTATTTTATATTCATATTTATAATATATTATATCTGTTCTTTGAGGTAGGTAATATTGTCTCTCAGTATTCATGTCTGCTTTTCCCAATGAGTGTAAATACAGTACTGAAAGTGACTGAATGAACCAGGAATGCAAGAGGCTATGGGTAAGGTGCCTATCAAGATTATGAAAAGCTAGCTCAAATCTACTTCATGGATTTTTGCTATGGAAATCCATTCCCAAAGCTGTTTCTAATTCTAATAGAACAAGCCTTGGACAAAAAGAAAAGATGAAATAAGTCAAAATAGAAAACATGATATGACCATTACAAATGGTGCTACCACCAGTCTGGAAAAAAAAAAGTGCAAGTATTACATGCAGCAGCCAGAATGCCAGTGTAACTGTCTAAGGCTGAAAATACAGAAAGAAGAGATGACACTACATCAGTGGTCATCATTGCTGACTCTCTCTTACTCCGGTAACAAGCCTCTTCAAATAGGTATTCATACAACAATCATTTCAGAGTCATTTTGGAAGGGTATGGGAAAGGGTATTAGAATTTTTATTAACATGCCTTGACCTATTGATGTGACAGACAGAGAAACTTGTTAAAGAATACAATCATGTCATTGAACTCAAAGGTTGTCTCTCAATATTCAAGTCTGCTTTCTCCAATGGGTGTAAATACAGTACTGTACGTGACTAAATCCACAGTTACTAGTGTAGATCTTAGAGATATTAAAATAGTTGAGAAATTTGGTGGGAAAATTGATGACTATGATGGTGAAAGGGCTGGTTCTCATCCCCAAAGTGGCAAAATCTGGCACAAGCAGAGTTGAAAAGGCTAATATTGGGCTGATTCAAATTTGCTTATTTGATCCCCAAACAGATATGTATTATCAAATAATTTCTGACTTGCCAGATGGACCAAGTGCTATGAGAATAAAGAGCATCTATTCTAAAGTTAATAAAGTAAAATTTAAAAACAGGATGAAATATCCTTCTCATATAGAAGTGTATTCTAGGAGATACCCTTAGTGATTTATTTATTTATTTTTATTTTTTATTAGATCATAGTTGTGTCCCTTAGTGATTTTGTTCTACATTTTCTAAACAAAATAAAGATTATGGTGATTAAGGATACTGAAAATGAAGACATTCAATTCATTTGTAAAATAATTGGAAATAAACGGGTCATATTCACCAATTCACTACTGATATACTGGGTGCAGATCAGTTAGCCATGAAGATCAATTTAAATGGTTGGAAAATTACTCAAGATTACAAGCCCTGGGTAAAAAGTTACAGTTATTGTTCATCAGTCCTAAAAAACTCATGATTGAAAAGCTGAATGTTCCATACAAGATATGCTATGTGTTATCTACTGTTTAGTGAAGAAGAGAGCGCTTATTGCAGGAGGAAGTGCTCCAGAAATCAGTTAGCCCTACACTTAATTGAATATTTATGAACACTGAGAGGTATGGAGTACTACTGAATTCATGATTTTATACATGCCATAAAATGCCACTCCATTTACACTAGCTGAAAACTCTAGCATGGGTCCCATTTCTTTTTTTTTTATTATTATTATTTTTAATTGAATGGTAACTATGTACATTAATGCACTTCTGGGGTACAGTGTGGGGTTTTCGCATGCAATCCGAAATACTTCCATCAAACTGATCAACACAGCCTTCATGTAATTTTCTCACTTATAGTTTTAAAACGTTCTGATTCTACTCTTAGAGAGTTTCACTTGTACCCCTGTAAGATAGACCTCAAAAATGGTCCCTCCAATCCCCCTCCCTCCACCCATTCCCCCCTCCCTTCTCCCTCCCCCCTCCCCACATTCTTTGTGCCCAATAGTCTTAGCATCATATATTAAAATGTATACCATTTCTTCTTTGATCTGCTCTGCCACTTGTGTGAGAAATAACAATATTTTTGGTGGAAAGTCCTAGGCCTAGACATTATGCCAATAATTAATGAAGGTTTTTAGGTATACCCATTATTAGGATAAGTTCTGAAAGAAAACCCACTGAATATAGATGTTTATAATTCAACTTCTCAGTGAGATTTGAGTTATTTATCACAAAAGCATCAAAGTTTATTGTATGTCAGGTTTTATTGCCTTCCTTCAAAAGGTCAAAGGGAAAAAAAGGAAAAGAGTGGAAGAAAATGTAAAACCAGCACAACAGAAAGAGGAGCCTTCTAAATAAGTGATAAGGCTAAAGTGAGTTCCTTAGCATAAAATTATATTGCACACTTCAGAAGTGATTTCACAAAAAGGAATCACTAGACTGATACTTACTTTCTCTTTTAACTGTATTTTATGCAAAGCTTTACTTTTCATTTTTAGAGTAATCAATCTTTTGTTTTATAATATTCATTGAACATCTGTCTATGATTTGTGTTCATTTTTCTAAATAATATGAGCTAAGAGTTCAGTTTCGTTTTTTCCTCTGTGTGCATATTCTTTTGTTCCAACATCCTCTGTTGAAAAGACTTATTTAACCTTTCCCCATTGAATTACCAGAGTATTTCTTTTCAAAATATAATCACCTGTGTACATATATGTAGGTCTATTTCTGGCTGCCCTATTCTGTTCTGTGGATCTATGTAGCAATTCTTATACCAACCACATAGCTTTGATTATCGTAGCTTTAACATACGTTTTGAAATCTGCCTTTCAGTTTTATTTTTCATAATTGTTTTGGCTATACCAGGTCCTTTGCATTTCCATATAAATTTTAAAATCAGCTTGTCAATTTCAACAACAACAACAGCAACAAAAAAAAACCCGGCTGGGATTTTGATTAGCATTGTTCTAAATATCCATCATTTTGAGGAGAATTGACATCTTAGCAATTTTGAGTCATCTCACCTATGAACATGGTGATCTTCTCACTTATTTAGGTCTCTGTGATTTGTCTCAGCAATGTTTTATGGTATTCATTGTATAGGCCTTACATAAGGTAGCCAGATTTTAACATTGGTAAAGTGGGACACCATTGACCCGGGGTGAGGGTGGGGTTCTTAATTAAAAATTTGGTCTATATGGAGCAACAAAAATTTTCATAGAATGCAAAAATAGTATTGTATATTTTTAAAATTTCAACATAAGTACAATTTACAAATATAATACATTAAAAAAAAATTATGTATAGGGCCCTGCCTGTGGCTCAAAGGAGTAGGGCACCGCAGGTCCATCTGGTGACCTTGCCCAGGAGGGGTAGGGAGTTTACATCAGCCTTTTCATTTCCAAATGAAGTTACATTAACCTCTTCATTCCCAAATGGAGTTACATTAACCTTTTCAGCAGCCGAAAATATATTCCCTTCCCATTGTCCTGCCCTTCCCTAGATGGTCGTACATTCTTTCCAAAAATCAGGGCTTTTTTAAAACGCCACAGGACGTGGTACAAATTGTTAAAAATCAGTATTGTCCTGCCAAAAACAGGATGTCTGGTCCCCTTAGCCTTACATGTATATCCATCTCAAACCATTTTGTATTTATTGGTGCTGTTGTAAATGGTATTTCTAAAAATTGTAATTGTAATTGCCACTATTATATAGGAATACAATTGATTTTTTTACTTTAATCTTATACTTTGCAACCTTGCTAAAACTCATTAGTTGTGGTAATCTTTTTTGTGTGTATGTGTGGGCCTCTGATGGTTTTTTTTACATACTTGACATAATATGTTGTGGGACCCAAATTTGAAATTACAGCCTAAGAACCTAAGACTCAGTTCTCTGTTCCTTTTCGTCAGTACATGCTATAAAATGTCCCCTGACCTCATTCCCTGACTAGTCCCGGTTGTAAAACTCCCCTCCCCACTTCCT